>JAPYZS010000483.1:0-74461 GCA_030522925.1 Trissolcus japonicus
CCTATTTTTAGCCATAAATTTTATTTCGGAGGAGTTTACCTCACAATTTTATTATCTATTTTAGTATTTAATAAATTCGGAGGAGTTTGCCTATCGCCGTTTTTTGTCTGGGTGATTTTTTTTGTCACTCTTGTGCAAAATTAAATATTTCGTCACGGCTTAATTGGGACTGGAGTTTTGCCTAACTTTTTTTGCCAGCCATTTTCAAGGGATTCCCTAGAGTAAAATTTTATGGAAAAAAGGATTAGCAATGAAATTTTTTTTTTCATAATATTTTATCATTCTTAGAGACATTCTGTAAGGAATGGTACCAAGAAGAAAATGACGAGAAATATTTTACGATAGTGATCTAATTTGCGAATATTAAAAATAAGAAAAATAAGGATTATTTGTTTGTTGGTCCATCAAGTATTATCGTGTAATAGATTATAAAGAGGCAAGTGAGAACTTAAATGCCCATAGTAGCACGTGAGAGTGTCTGAAGGATACGCAGCTAAAATAACGGGTATACGGCGGTATGGGCAATGCCGGGCGTCTTTTATGAAGATTCCATAACAATGACCCTAATAAGTAAAAAATTTGGCATGATCCCCGAATATCCTGAAAAATTGCGGACAAAGCTACTTAAAGGTTTTACAAGATGACTTATGACACAGGCACAATTCAAGTACAAAAGCGCGCGTTATTATGAGTACAACTCATTGATTTATAATGTCGTAATGTGACAGCGGGAACCGTGAAATATTTCTCCATATTTGTCTCTTGGCTTTTTTATTTATGATAATAAAATTTATATCTGTCGTGAATTATTCGCGTCATTGTTTTTTTTTCACGGATCGTTAAAATGTGCTATATTGTGGAGTTTTATTAGTGAATTAAAAAGTCACATTGCCTGTACAAAAAGTGAATAATGAAAGTGATTGTCTTGTACAAAAAAAATGAAACAAAAAAAAAAGGAAAAAAAATAAGGAATAAGAACAAGTGCACGCTGCACCGGAAGAACAGCTGAATTGAGTCTTGATGAAAGGAGCAGTAATTTTTATACAAAATCTCTTCTCCTTTGTAATGTATTGAATTTTCATAATGAACTGGAAATGTAAGAACTGTTCGGAAGTCCATTTTAATAAATAACTCGCTTGGCGACAATGGCGACAATCTCAGCGGCGACATTAAGTTGAGTGAAAATACTCGATCAGCGTCCAAGCGCGCGACATTAACGCTCCGTAGATTGAACAAATCATTGCGAAGCGTGGCGAGACGTCGAAGAATAAACGGGCGTCGTTTTGTGCGATGGTCGAAAAGTTGCGCGCAGCGCCCGGGAGTCGCCATTAACGTCGGCAATCGCGCGGCATTCATCTTCACAGAATCTCAGCTTAATTCATGCGCAGCGCCAAAGATCGAGCCCGATAGTGACGATTAGTCAAATAGCACGTAGTTCTAAGAGAAAGTAATTATACTCCAAGTTTCCGCGCTTTGCACTCAGCATGCTAATAAAGGCCGCAACTTATATGCATATATTGTGCGGCTCAAACTTGCTAGAAGGCGCTCTAATTGGTGCGATGAAAGCTTTTGCAGTCGGCAACTAAAATTTAAGTTTGTAAATTTATCCCCGGCTGAATTATGCCTTATTATCATGTCTGTCATATCGGCGTGTCGCATTCACAATTTTCTCGGCCTCTCTGCTCCTTGTCGTTGGGTTACGTGCTTGTCTTGCGTGGAAGACACACGCCATAACTCTTGATGCGAAAAGTTCGCGCATCTTCTCGCCACTTGATGCAAAAGTCGAGTGCAAAAACAGCCGTCACTTTGAGTGCTTCTATTTTTTTTTGTCACGAGGCTCTACACTTCTTAAAAGAGAATCAAAACATTCAAGATTCCGAACTTTCAATTGTTTTCAAAACAATTGATTGATCTCGAATGTTAAGTGCAGTTTATTTCAACGATTAATTCTAAATGAAAAAAATTTTATTGATCAACCAATGTTGTGTTATAAATAGTTTTTCTATGTAACACATTTTTTTGTTTATGATTATTAAACACAACATTAACTGCATTAATTAAATGATACAAAAACAACTGGAAAAAAAAATTTTTAATCGAAAATCTATTCGTAATTCATTATAATGACAACTTAACAAGTTGTAATTTGATTAAAATTGACTTAATTATACATCAAACGAAAATAGTTATAAAATGGTCTATACTACATGCGCTACGGGTCGTGAAGTTGAAGGTTTGGAATTTGAATTTCGCGATCGGAGTTTGTTTTATGTTGTCAAGTCAATGATGGAGGATGACATTTCAGCCTGTTTCTGGCCATAGGTGCACTCAGAAAACACTCGGAGGAAAAATTATTTGAATCTAATAAATTCAAGTTAAATTAAATAAAGTTTATTTGGATATGAACCTAATAAATGTTTATCAGTGTGAGTGTGAATGTGAAACGTGAATGAAACCCTTTTCTTGTTTGTTTATAAATGAATGTTTCATTTATCGTAACAGTATTAATATTTTTGAACAAAGCATTCTCTTAGACGTCAAACGTGACTACAAAATTTTGCAATCTTACTTTTTGCAATGAGGTTATTATTCAAAAGCTGGTGGTTAATTTGAAAAAATATTTCACGCGATGCCAAAAAAATAAGTTTTGTCATATATCGTACCGTCTCTCTCGCATGCAACGTACATCCCGTCAGACATTAAATTAGTTAATGGTCGTTTATGGATTTTTACGCTTGGACCGAATTTGCATTACAGTTGATCCTGCTAACGAGTCGCTTATAAGTGAATAAATATCATTCATCACAGGGTATTTCCGTTGTTTACATAATGTATACTAACGTTTTATGAACCAGTATCAGTTTAAAGGATCTACGGGCATTATAATGATTCATATTCTTCGAGATCGCGGCATTATCACTGTTTTTCATGGCGCGGTTGATGTATGTTGATACCCTATTTTGCGCGTAATCTCGCCCTTGTTTAACACACTGTATAATGACCTGTGAAACTCGCGCGCAAAAAAGGCTCTCTCGCGTATCTTGGCATTTGTAATGTACTGGAAAAGCCTCGTAATTTTCTTTTTCCCGCTAACTGATTTTTTTTCGCTTCGTGTTCCCTGTTGAAATTGAAATTTAAAATATTCTCACTTCAACGCAGATTATTAAACTCCAATCGCTTGAAAATCTCAGCGGTCGCTCGTTCTGAACCAGACGGAACGATTTTCATCGATTTTTTTCAAGATTTTTTACAAATGAAAAAAGAAAAACTTTTTTTTTCGTTGCTGTAATTGACGACTGATTAGGAGGCCAGGTTAACGAACCGGGCTTTGACAAATAACGTTCAAACACACCGCGGTTAAACAAATCATTGCTCGATCTGTGGACAGCAAACGACAAATAAGCGTCTGTAAAAATATATCGAAATGTGGTTCAATTATTTGGAGAGCCGGTGCGATAGAAATGAAATAATTTTCAAAATAAATCACAAAAGAAAATTTTAAAACGCGATGGCAAATTTTTGGTCTCGTGAAATATTAATAAACCTTTGGGTAATTGGATTCTCGCCACATACGGGTGGCGGCAAAACGATGAAATAATTAAAATTCGTGAAACGTGCCTGATTAATCGAAGTATGATCCGATAACAACGGTATTAAGATAACAAATTAAAACGATCGATCGGTTGATTGTATTTTTAATTTCATTTTACACCGTGTAAAGACCCATAGCGATAGGTTATAATGTTATCCATCGCGGATGTGAAATTTCTTATGCATTTGCTCAATTTTTCATGAATATTGATCATCGAGTGGAGAAACATTTTGTCTCTGGATGTGTCATTGATTTTATAGTAAAAATAAACTCTTTCTGTAAATATCATACATTTTATTGAAAAAAAGATGATTCTTGAGTTTTAGACATTTTTCATCTACCGACTTTTTCATCTCTGCTTTTGTAATCATGGACGCTAAATTTATGAAAAGATTGCTTTTCAAATGTGAAATTCAAAATTCCATTTAAATGGTTGCCTGTTCACAAGATAATTAGCTCAAATTCGGCCACACCGATTCAATAATCGATCGTATTCATAAACTTCGTTACTTTGTTGTAAACTTTTGCGAACAAAGTGGCATCATTGAAGAGAAATTTTTCACAAAATACCGCGATTGAAATTGTTTATTGTTCTTGCAAAGTAGAAGCTTTATGCAAGATTAAGTTTTTGTGAAGCATTCAAATCAGATTTTCTTTTAATTTCACTTATTTCCAAAAAAAGTGTATATAAATATAGATATACTTTTGAAAGAATTTAATTTCGCAATGGTGATGATTCATTTTATTCAACGGTAATTAAGGCTTTTAGTGTCGCAGATGCGCCTGTGTGGTTTTACGATGTTGTTCGTAATTCAATACAAGATAATTAGGGTCCGATATTGATTAGTCATGAATCCAGCGTTTGGGATCTGGCAAGTTTATATATACCACCATTAAGCCTGACCATCAAGATCTCATATCTATTACTGCAAAAATGGTATTCTATTTCGAAAAGTATAATTGTTTCTTTTTGACCATCAAAAAAGTTTTAAAAATAAATAAACAAAACGTTTTTAAATAAACCATCAGTTTTTTAAAACGAGAATGCCATTTTCTTATTGTCGTTGCTTTCTTCTTTTTTAAGAAAGCGTTTTTTTAACGCTTTCTATGGAGTTACAGTTATGATTTGGTCTATTTCTATTTTGTTCTATTGAAACTGAGAGTAATATAATTTTCAACACCGAAAATTCCAAGTTTTACAAGGGTCTCACGGTAATTTTTCAATACTGAAGAATTGATATGAAATCGTGCGATAATTGATAACCGAGGTGCAATTATTGTTCGAGCGGTGTGAGCGCGAACGTGTGTGGGTATTTCGTGCAGAGCATTTTGAAGCTACTTGACTCACACACCGATGCCGCGCACATCCATCCTAAGTAAAATGGTAGCGCGACGCATCCGCGAGATTCTTTACGAACGCGCATTTGATATGCAGAGTGTATTGCGTCGGCTATACACTCGCCGCGCAAAGCGGTAATGTTATTGCTGGTTTATTGCCGGGGCTTGTTTAAAAACTTGCAACGCGGAAAAGAATGTAGCGGGTGGCGCAAGAATAATAGAAAAGTTCGCGCGCGTCCGAGTCGTCGCTGCGGCTACCGGGGATCACGTTTTTATTCATCCAGACCATTTATTGTTCGAACTTAATGGAGACCTCATTGTCTCCGCGAGACGCTGACCCGTGAACTTTGCAGTCTTTTAATTAGCGAGTTAATGACCGAGGTTTCGCTCCGGGGCTTATTATTTTATTATTTATTACGAAAACCACGTCGCGGCCTTCTCGTGTCGCACACATTTTGCGACCTTAAAAATATAAAAAGGTCAGGATGATATTCTTCCATGGATAATGGATGAATGAAGTCCTGTGCAGAATTTCGTGCTTTCTGTTCTCGGTTTCTTTTGAATTATGCAACGAACATTTTTATAATTTGATACTTTCATTCTTGCACTTATCTGAAAACATAATCAGTCATCATATACATCTGAAATTGAAAAAGCGTCCGAACTATTTTCTGGCTCGAACGGAAAAGCTCCCGGTGAAATCATTATCGATCTCCCAGCGCGTTTGATTTTAATTTGAGATAAATTTTTAATCAGGGATATTAAATTTTAGATTTTCGTGCGCACCATTCAGCGGAGTGTATCCGATGACAGATCTCGCGGTTGACTCTGGATTCATCCAGTTCCGTTAAATCGCGAATCATCTATTTTCACTCTGAATTAATATTTGTAATTGCCCCTGTAAACCAGATGATACAATAACAAATTGTGTACAATAACATATTTCCATCACATTCAGCGTTTGTTCTTACACAAAAGTTGATTGAAAAACATTAACGAAAAGCAAAAAACGAATTTGCAAATAAACCCCACCCGCCTTCTTACACTCGCGATGTACTCACGATTGCAGTTTTAGTTTTTTGGCCCCCCTTTTTCATTGTTTCCGCTGCGGTTTTTGTTTTGTTTGTTTGTTTTTTTTTATCAATCGGTTTACGCTTTTTCGAAGTGGAATTAAAATTAATGGAAACCCACTTCGGATTTAAAGTGCTTTTTGTTTTCATTCAAATTTATTTTTATTGGAAATCCGGCTGGACGGAGTGATTGAAGTCGACGTTTTGTTTTTAAAACATTGTTAACATGATTCGAACAGCTCGCAAAACTCGTCCATCGCGTGTGTGATCAAGATGAGCGGACAATTTTTTTTTCTAATGGACGAGATGAAGGGGATGGGGAACGAAAAAAAAAACTATTTTTTAAGCTTGTCAATTTGGGGCGTCGATAACTGTAACTTATATCAACATGGTGTATTTTCTTCTGTAATTTTTTTTTTATTTCGAATTTTGCAGCATGATTGGCGCAATTAAGAAGTTCTTTTAATCTCCTTTTGAATCGACTTGATACGAAAGTTTAATGATCGGAAAATACACGTTCCAACTGAAGAAAAAAAGACGCTGCCACTTTAATTCACAACTTTACTCAAAACCGGCGGCACAAGACGAATAACTTTTCGACGAATCAATCGCATGTACACCGTCAGAGAGAGGTCGTAACTTAATTAACGTTGCACAACTTTTGTCACCGAAAACAATATGTTTATTTTGTTGCGCAATCATCGACGTTAATTGTCGCACGAATCAACATACACTGGATATGGTAATTCGTAATTGGTGTCTAGGCGTCCCCATGTATACAAGCGTCTCCCTGTATAATTAGACAATTTAATACGTTATTTTCAATTCAACCGCGCGACTTTTCCATTCCAATCGCTTATTACGTCATTTCAATTCTACAAGAGTCGAAGAAATACTTGTACCATTTTTGTGCTGTTTAACTACATTTTTCTAATTTTCAAACAAGAAAAAAAGAAAAGAAAAAAAAATCAAGTGTACAAAAAGTTAAAAAAAAATTGTTGAACGAAAGAAAGATTAGGATCTAACGTAGAAAAAAAAAAAAAAAAAGAAAACACGGTAATGGGAAAGTTGCGTGGATCAGTGACGATGAGACCGTAACTCGATCGATTCCCATTTACGGCCGGTGGCGTGCAGACTTACTTTTATAACGTCGCATCTCGTCTTTATGCATTATACCGGAGCGAGATAACATTCACGTGCACCTGAAATACACAATCGGCGCGCGAGAAAAGGAAACCCGAATAGTGGATAAATAAATTTGATTCGTTTCGCGAACGAAAAAGGAACGCATCGCGATGACCGTGCACTTGAGCGCGCCTTCTTTGCGCTCTATAATATCGCGACTTTGACAAACAAGTATTTTAACCTTCAATCAGATTAAAAGCACAGGACTAAGTTTATTTCATAATAACATTTAACCGCTTATTTGTGCGTTTTTCAAATACTTATTTGCCAAAGCAATAGAGCTTTTTTCTCTTTTTATAGTTATATCTGCTTTTTTTTATCGTGTTTGGATTCATTTATTTTTCATTTGAAAAATATTTCATATAAATTTCTTTGCAAGATTAATAACGAAATTTTGAGGTAATTTTTTTTTTCACCGAAATATCAGACACGGATATTCGCTTAATTGATGAAACAACATTTCCACTGAATATTCCAGTGGGCACTTTAACAGTCCGGAAAGTTGTATGCACGTCGATCAGATAGACTCGGCGATGCAGTCGCGGAAATTCGCTTAAAATGATTTTACAAGCAAACAAAATTAGCCGCCCTGATGCCTCGCCACGCATTAGCCTACGCTGTTATTTGCACAAACATGTGCCGAGACCGAAAGATATCTTTGCATAAATAAAATCTCGTTTGGCCAAACAAACTTAGTGCAAGAAAATTTTCTCCGAGCGGAGCACATAATTTTGACTTCAATTGTTACCTGGCGCGCTCATTGGCGGTCTATTTGTGTTTAATTGGTTTACTACCCTATCATAATGGAATAATTTCGCGGACGCGTTTGACGTCGCCACGGCGCTGCATGAGTTGAAAGTTTATTTTTTGTTTTGGTCGCGTGAACCTCGCGAGACGTAAAGAAAATGAGAATAAACCTTATCACGGACGTGCATTATACCATTTGTTTACTCGATGTGTTTACTGCATGGCCGTGGCTTAAATTTATCCAGACAGTAATGGTCGTAGCCTCTGGCACTGTTTGGATTGTCGGGCACGATAAGAGCGAACCGAAATTGGAAAACACCCTTATTCCCGCGTTTTGCCTTTTCTTTTTCTGTTTATTCCTTCATTTTTTTCTTCCTCTCGCTCCTTCTCTCTTTTTTTTTCTAACGAGCACTGACTGCGCGCTAGTAAGCTGCCGCTTTTTCCATTATATCTGGAGGCTATTCTAGCAGCCAGTGTTCCCGCTCGTTAATTCAATTACGCGCGGAATTCGTTGCATTTTAGTGGAAGTTTATGAGATTTCGAATGGCTATTTATTTGGACATGTCGCGGAATACATCATGCTACTGCTAAATATGTAACGCACTCACTTTTGACTCAATTGCATTTCGAACAATATTGAGCCAATTATGAGCACCGGGTATCCGCTTCCTTGCGTTTCGATCGGGTCTTATCTCGTGTTTTAAATGGTAGAAATGATAATAATCTCACAGTTCGCAGACACAATAACAGAAACGAGCGATGGAATTTATCTTACAATTCAGTCGGAGCATATATTTATTTCAACTAAATAAACAATTGGGACGGAGGAAAAATATTTTAAAATTTTTTGTCTGTCAGAAAGGGATGATCGTCAGCCGGATTGACGTTTGTTATTAACGTTAACGTCAGAATATTTACATGAAAAATTTTGATCCCCTTTTGAGTGTTTATTGTCTATGCCGATCTTTGCACGGATTATAAGTACTTGAATAATTAACGTGATATATTGTGAAATTCGTGCGATCTGGTTTAACAGAAATTTTTAAAAATAAAAAAATTTTGAATTAAAAAAGGAACCTTATATTAATAAAACAAATCTGAGATTACGAAACACAGTTAGAGGGATGAATAATAAATTATCATTTGAGTGATGTTAAAAGCCATTAAAAACGTTTCCCTTTAATTTTTTTTATAATCAGTATTTTAAAACTTATACGTTTTTACGAAATATAAATAAAACAAAGTTGATTCATAATAATAAAAGATTCTCTTAGTAATGTATCGGTGAAATTAAAAATTTTTTTCATACAACAAGAACATGACAAAGATTATTCAATCGTTTTCATCGTGATTTCCGCTTTTTTGCGATCAGATATTTTAATTGCCGTCTGTTTTTAGTACCATTTTTACAGCATGCTTGCATTCTGTTGAAAAAAAAATTTAACCAACTGTTGGTGTCACTATTAATTTTTGTTTTTTGGCGATCTGGTTGTAATTGAATTATTGTTTAAACTCAATTAATCACTGTCCATGCATATTTTAAAGTTTTTTGATTGTCGATTTCACTTTTTTTATTTACAAACGAGCAAATTCAAAAAATTGCGTTGAAATATTCATTTGTTTATTGTCCTAAAAAAGGTGGACTGAACTTTTACAGGAAACAGAGTCCATCAATTTGTAACAAGGCCTGACATGGAGTTGTGAAATTGTTCCACGGGCCAATAGGTCAGAAAGTGCATCGTCCTTTTTCATAGTGCAAATCCATTTCAATGGCAATGTTGAATTCTTGTAGTATAAAACATTGCTCTTGACGGGCGCTCGACGTATTTCAACCATCTCAAATCCGCGTGTGTGTACTTCTGTTCGCTCATAAAACAAAAATTCGCCATAGTTCTTGCATCGGTGTACAGAAGGCGAATTTCCTGTCGATAAAGGCACTAACCAATTTTTCACACGGTCAAAAGTTTTTTTTTTAACAAGTCTCAAAGTTGAATGAATTTTTATTTTAGAATAAATAAAAACAATTTCTTAACACTCGAAATAAAAATAAACTTCAAAAATATCAACTTTTGTTATTGGTTTCGTTTGTTATGTTACCGTTTTTACACTCAATGGTTAATTGAATTACTCGGGCCACAATTTTTTCAATTTTTTTTTTTCAGTAAAATGTTTTCTTTTATTTCGAGTGTAGTTATTAAATTAACGTTACTAAACTATGCAACGACACTTTTCTCGCTAATTTCTCGCCGTGCATTTTTATTACCGTCGGTCGGGGTATACTTATAATATTTTTATTCACGAAAATTACAAAGTCCGGTCCATAAATTGTTGAGAGCTCGGGGTTTTTAATTGTAAATTAGTACGGCTTGATACGTACTTAATAAAAAAACTCGAGTTCTCTCTTCATTACCGAAGTAAACGTAATTTTAAAATACAAAGGTATAATTCTCATCTAAATATTCAAATTCGCCTACGGGACCGAAAATATAACAAAAAAAAAAGGTCGAGGAAGAAAAGAAGACCGCGCGCACCGTCCTTATTTCGCGTCGTGTCGCACAATTACTTCGTCCTTTTATTTCAACGTCAGCGTCGAAAAAGCGTATACAAATTACAAGGTAGCAATTTTGCGGAATAAAAACTTGAGTTTCGCCTTTGTCGCTTGCACGCAACTCTTCGATTACGGCGCGCAGCCTCATTTGACTGTTGCGTCGTGCGGTATGTTAACTGTTGCGCGATAGCCGGCTGCGAAGTAAGAAAAAAAAGGCCAACATGAATTGGGGGAAAAAGTAACGATCCGGCGTAAAAACAAAGCGAACAAACAAAACAAAAAAGGCCACTTGAGGCGAGAGAGGAGGCGGAGGAAATTTCGCGCGCCCGCAGGCTGCGTTGCGTATAACCTTGCACCTTGAATTTGCGGCCGAGTGTGCATTAAAACCGGACCCGGGGCTGTTTCGTGTACGCGCCGCACGGGACCGAGGCCGGGGGATGCGGGGGTGGGCCGACGCGCCCCGGGTGCAGTCAACGAACAGGCTCCGACTTGGCACGCGATACGTGCGTTCCAGTAATGCGAGAAAAGCGCCCCGCAACACGTTTCATCATACGTGCGTTCTCCATTTGCCGACTGGATTAGCGCAATGGTGTCCGTCGGCGAAATTCGTTCCTTGCAAAACAAGGGCTTCAATTCCGATATAATTTTCAACGAAAAGTCGGAGAAAACATTTTGCGTGCAATTGAACGGCTACCATGATCATTTCAAGTTCCTTTTTATAGTTTCTTCGAAGCAACCACGATAAAAATTTGCAAAAACACCGGTTACGAAATTTGAATAATATCTGTATCATGTTCGATTTTTGCGAAAAAAAAAGAAAATAACAAAGTTGCCCAACGACAGGTCCGACATTCATTTTCACCTCGCAGCAATTTTGTTTTTTTTTTCTGTTTCTTGTTTTGCATTCACAAAAATTTGTCGACCAAGTAGCCGTTTGGCCTTTAGCCAGTTCCATATAATTGCTTTGATCTCGAACCGCGCGTGTGGTGTCTTGCATGCGCGGCTGCCGGTTTCGCGCGATTTACATGTTCTTTATTTGCGGATTGTCTTTTCGCCATATCGACTCGCTTCCTCGTAAATTATTCGCCGCTGGGATATATCGAGCCTCCTCACGTATGTTCGGCCGCTTGTTGACGCGAGCATTTGTTCTTCGACTGATTTTTCGAAATCCGCAACATGTAAATTTGATTATTCCGCTCGGCAATTTCTATAAATATATATTTATGTTGGCCCCAAATCGCGAGTCCGTTCGCCACGCTTAACCAATCCGATTACACGCGATTTGATTTCTCACGTTAATAACATCTCCTTTCGCAAAATATACAATAATAAGCAAAATTTATTTTTCTAGATTAAAAATTGCGACCAAATGAAAAAAAAAATATAACTAACAAAACAAATCAAATTATGTTTTTTGGTCTAACAAAAAACAATCATAACAAAAATAAAATAAAAACAAATCAAAATCAAATTGTTTTTTTTTTTTGGTCTCTGTAACTTTTATTACAGGGATGGCGTAATTGAAAATGACTGATGGATGATTAACTAAGAAACGAGTGATTTGTAAGTGAGCGAAAGTAAACGACCAGTTTAAATGGCCGGAATTCCGGTCATTTTTTGTGCGACAACTTTTGCAAAGCTCACAATGTCTCATTAAAGTAGTTAGCCTAGCGAAGAGAGTTGCATTCACGTGCACATCGCCGATTGATCGAGAATGTTTTCTATTTCGAGCAAACGACTGTGACGTTTATACAAAGTGGATTGATTGCACGACACAAAAGGTATAATATGTTATAAAGACATTATGTCTTTATAACATCATTCGAATGGAATTGGGTTTTTTTTGTCTTTTTTTGGTCCTTGGTCCTTTGTGATTTGCGATGAAATTACTGACACGAACAATATCATGAAATATACGAGCGCTTTTACGATCAAACGCGTGTAGACGTCACATCAATTTTGCGCGAAATTCGAAATCGCGAATAATCACGATCGTCCCAGTCGAGTGTCGTTGGAGGGGTTTGTCTTGAATGACTAAAAGTGGGTCTTCAAGGGCAAATTTTTTCATTAAGTCAAATCGTAAATAAAGTGGAATCGACTATTAAGGTGAATTATTATATTCTATAGAATTGCGTTCCTCTATCAAAAAATAGAGCGAGAATGTAAGTAGTCGCGGATCCTTAAAGCTGGATGACGTGTATAATAGGGCAGATTCTATTTTATAATTTTTCCGCTAAATTGATGCCACGACGACGAGTTTTTCATCATTTTTCTTTTCTTGAAGCACAAAGGAAAGGATTCCATCAGATAATCATCAGTTGCAAAGGCTCTCGCGTCGAGAAATTGCATCGCGACGTTTCAATTTCGACATTCATTTTTTATGATAATCGCTAAAGTATAAAAAGGTCAATCGTTACAATTTTTAACTCTCATCGAGAGATACGTTGTTTTTCGAGATGATTACGATCGTAGAAATTATCCAGTTCTGCGAGAATTATTGTTTTCATCTGCTCGTTTTTGTTCTTTGTTTTTCATTTGTGGCATGTACTAAATATTGCATCCGACAATAAATCAAATTTGGAATTAAGATTTTTTGTTTCAGTATATAAAAAGGCATAATTTAAATTTCGAGAGAAACATTTTCATACTTTGTAACCTGACGTTTGGCAAGTAAAACATGCAAATGATAAATGGCTGGCTAAAAATAATTGCGTATAATTTGTGTTGCGTTTTAAAAGGAACCTCAACTAATTTTCGGATATTTCAAATGCAACGTTGGAATATCAGAAAAAACAGAAAAATATAAAAACGAGAAAAAAAATTGCGTTCCCAACTTTATTATTTTTGATAAAAAAAGTTTTATCCGAAAGACAAAGAAGGGAGACAAGAAGGGAAAAAAGAACTGATACTCACAAGTACAAATCAAATCATAAATTATACAAGGCACCGGACGGAATTATATTTCCAAGATAATTTTGTTGAAAAATGGACCTTTCAGTAACCATTAAAATAATGATACGAGGATAATAAGGATAATTTAAAAAGATCGTCATCGACGATATTAATCGTCGGGGGATATGTGGAGTCGCGTGAACAAGGTCTCGGATTTTATAATTCGAGAGCTGGTTGTGACGATTGATTGGAGCTGCGAGATTCGCGTGAGTTTTTCGGGGTCTGCGTGTGCTGGCGTGATTGGCGAGCAAGTGCGCTTTGCATTCCGACGTGCACCTTTCCTTTTTCAGCTGCATAACGTCGCACGCATCGTGCGCCCTGCGGACAAAAGCTTGTTTTTGTCGCGCCTCCTTCGGTTTGTACCAGCAGATGCAGCACTTGTCTTTTCACTTGCACGCGGCAACAATTCACGTCGAGCGTACGAAGATTATTTACACTTCCTTCTCTCGCGCCTCGAGCGATGCTCGTCAAGGCAAGGGGTCCACGGACAATAAGAATGCGACGCATTTTATGTATCGAAAGCCGCGCAGATAGCGCGATGAATTAATGGAACGTCGCATGCGACGGCCCCGCTGCAGGTTATAATGTATTTACGATGTCGGGCCGCGATAATGCCGCGCGCACACACGGCTTTGTCGACCACGCATTTCAATTAATATCTTTGCCCGATGATATTCTTGCTCGCGCGGTTCTCGAAATTCGATCGAACGATATTAATTGGCGGCCCTTGCGTGCGTCACGAATCAAAAACTCTCCCCGCCTCTCTTTGAATTTATATTTATTTGCTCCTCCCATTTATCGTCGTCTTTTTTTAATTTTTTTTTTCCAAAAGTCACGGTTCTCTCCTTTTCGCAATTCATTCAGATGTGTTTGTTTGAATATCAAAATCAATTAATTCAATTACAACGATTCGCTCAACAAGTTTCATTGGCACGGAACATTTTTTTTAACTTTCTTTCTCAAACGAGTCTTAAGGTCACGTGATTAATTACAGAAACAATTTATTTCGTTCAATTTTTTTTTTTCATTACAATTGTCTATATGACTTCATTAAGGCGATGGGCTTAATAACTCAACGTCAATTAAAGTTATAGCCATAGAATGCTTTTGAGTAATTTTAATTACATCTATATTAAATTAAACCTTTTTGTTGGGTGTAATATCTGTTTTGTGTAAAAACAAAGGGAAAAAACCTCGGGGGTGTGTATACGACTATCCAGGATTGCACAGTTGGGATGTGCTTTTTAATTTTCATCAGGTGTACGAAATTAATAACTTCATCAGGGACAAATTTTTTTTCTCAATCTACTAAAGTTGAATAACAAGTGCTTGAATTAGGTGGAAAAAGTGTTGAATTAAGATAGCATGCTGTTGTAAGTGAAGTCATTATAAGCAATGGCAGCGTTGATAAAAAGTTGTCTAATGACACCGTGGGATGGAGGAAAAAGGAAAAAAAAAAACATCGAGACCGCTGCGCATTGGAAGTCTTATTAAAATTTTATTGTTCCATTACTTGTGCATTTGCATGCATAATCTGAATCATTGCATAATGATTATTGTTTATTAATGTCTTCATTACTTTACAAAACTGCATTCATATTTCATACGGCACTAGAAATATTTCCATCTTTCATTTTTATATACGTCAGAAGCGCATATATAAGAACCGCACGACGCTTTTTTGCTAATAAAAGTGATGCCGCGATATCTGCATTCAAAATGCCATAAACCGTAAGGACTCTATGATTTGATCTACGGTACAAAATGAAAGGATTGCCACTTGTTCGTTTACGGCACGATCCAAAGCGTTTATTATAATTACGTTCCATAAAAAAGTTTTTTTACAGTCGTTGTTTAGCACAATTAATGCTAATGAACGTATTTAATGTCCCGGAAATTTCGCGTTTCCCATATAAAAGATGCCACGCAGGCGGATAAAAAAGGTGACTTCGGTCCGATTGAACGTTCCTTACGACTAGTTTCCTTACATCTTGCTAATTTGTAATAAAAACAATCAGCGCATCCTGGTTATTTATTAGATGCTGATGTATTTCCCCGATACAGAATTGACACGTGATACGAAATTGTCGCAATTTATAATTCCACGAAAACGGGGGGGAAAAGCAGATTTATCAATTCGCAAAACGTGTGACGAGAGTCCTGTTCGACGGAAATTCGAGCCCCTCCTGAATATAAAACAATAATTAAACGATCACACGTCAAACCGTAATATATTAATCGCACGCGTTTTTCCCTTGGCCTTTTATCATTCAAGTTGAACTCCTCTGTGTAATTTATCCGTGCCCGACTCTGCGCGCGACACGCCGTGCGGCTTGATTAATGATTGACGTCATTATAAAAATGTCGACTTCCAGGATTTGAATCATACAAAACAACGTTTTTTTTTTTTTTTTTTTTTTTTTTTCCGTTTTCCGCGGGAGAACTCTAACCGACGAGCACCGCGTGTTCATTGCCTCCGCCGTCTTTTTCTGCTGCGCTCGGCTATTAGTCTAAAGAGTCACGGAGCTTTTTCAGCTTTTCCTCCCTCTTGCTGTACGTCTTCGCCTTCTATCCGCTACGCTTAAATTTTATTGCGTTTTTGTTTTCATTCAACATTCCGGACATAACACTACTCGAAAGCAAAAACCATTTTCAATTTTTACCGCCGCACCATTAGAAAGCGAAAAAAAAGTTCGGCGCTTGATGCGGCATCTGTCTCAATCATTTGTAAACAAACATGAAAAATCCCTACTTTATATTAAACCATTAATTTTATGTTTTCTTTCGTATTTTTCGTTTCTGCTGATTATAATTTTTGAATGAATAAATTTTCTTTTCTTTTTTGTTTTGTAACATTTCGCTCTTGTTCTATTAAAAAAATGTTGTTTTATTAAAAAAAAACACTGACATCAAAAACTAGTTCAAAGATTGGGATGAGATAATGGAGCGTCGGTGAAAAAATAGCAAAATGGATATCAGGGTTGAAAGCATATTTTGCCTTGCAAAAACAAGGCTTTTGATTTCGATTTTGAATGGATAGTCCTTATTAATGTGTCCAGTGAATAGAGCTTGCTTTGAGCTATTTAAGTTTCAAAGTCGGAACAAAGTTTCACGTCTCGATTAATGCGGAGTATAAACGTAATAAATGAGGTCAACCAGGACGCTATTGAGAGTGGCATCGCGTGTAAAAGTTGCAATGGAAAATGACGACATTCATGTTCCGCGCGAGCGTTTGCAACTGCGTCATTTAATAACAAAAGTATAGAAGTTGTGGCGCGTCTTTTCTGCCAGCGAGTCGCTAATATCTGTCCATTAAACAATTCCGAGCAAACAGACAAAAGCGATTATGATGCGAAACCGAGTAACGATGCGGATGTCGAATTTTAACGTACCATGCGGGATGTTGAATTAATGTTCCACATGATATGAGATAAAAGGCGAAAAAAAGACATTTGTCATTTGGTTCTTGGTAATGAAGTTAACATCGTTGTTTCGCACACGAATGAAACAATTTTATCATTTTTATTCCTCTGTTTTGTTAACTATTTTTTTTTATTTATCAATGAGGTAAATTCAAATGCAAATCCGATCTTGGTTTTTGGTGTAATTTGCATATTTTATACTCAATTTTTTAAAGAAATTGAAAAGATAGTTGAAAAAAATTACATAATGGGAAGAGAGATCGACAATCAAAAAGTATGAGAAAGAAATAAGGTTGTGATAATCGGTTACAAATAGAACAGGAAACCGCAAATCAGTACCACTAAGAAATAAATAAATCCTGATGGTAAAAAGTTTGCTGATGTATAGAGACGGATGCTGATCCCGTTCGCAAAGTGTTTTTTTCATTTCTCCTCGCTTTCTGTCTATTATATCTTCTTGATTCAACCATTAATAAAATCAATTGAAAATATTTTCAGTATGAACAATTATAAAAAGGTTATTGATTAAACCGATCTTCTTTTTCGTAATGACAAACAGCTCTTAAATCATTTCGAGATGCATATTTTTGACAACTTCTTTCCTAGGTGTAGGGATGAAGATAAACTAAATGTCAAAAACTTTTTATCTTTAGATTAGATGGATAGTCAGTCAGCTTTATCATTAGTTTCCTCAACTAATTTGATCATGACAAATATAAAATGAAATTGGAATATACCACAAATTTGAATTTGACAATTCAGCACACTCATTTGACATGAAGACAATCATGTAATCTTCATAATATCATATCTCTAAATAAATAATTAAATAAATGGTCTGCATAAATGTGAATAAATAAAGTAAATGACGACATTCATGCAAAATAGAAAGACATATTTGGTAATATATGTTGTATTAACCGTAAAGGATCGAAAGTCAAGGTTGAATTGGATGTTTCAAAGCCGAAGATAAAAGTTTATGTCAGATCTGAAAACACGATTCAAAATTGTATCAGATTATTCTGGTTCTCAGATAATCACCCAAGTCATAACTCATCCTGACAATACCAATTTTTCCTCATAAATTGTTAATCTAATCACAACAGTTATGGAACAAATTGTACGCTAATTCTTTTATGAATAACTGCTCGATCTGTTTGATTGTATGTGATCAAGATGTTGGGAAAATTAGATAAACTAGGGGTTTTCACTTTTATCCGTCTAATAAGCAAAGTGCGGGAGAATTTATTGCCTCGGTTGTCCGAGGGAAAGGGGGATCGCACAATCAGTGCATTTGTTCACGTTTTGCACGTAAGCCAAACACTTAGCGGAACGATCAAGCGATGCTTGATTGCCCAATTGAAGTCCGTACTTTCGCCCTTTCTTACTGGCATTCTATAGTTCTGCGAATGAATTTAGGGTCGCTTTTCTATAACCCTTGGCAAAACTTCCTTCCTCGCTGCACGGCGCTAGAAAAAAACATCGAAAACTTAGTTTTCCATTGATGATCATTATCAACGTCTGCGAACTTCTTTTTTCCTCTCTCCCACAGCTGGACTCTCAGATCAATGATTCTGAGCCGCACCACGTCACTGTCGTTAAGAAAAGGAACGTTAAGTCATCTCATGGAACAAAAAACTCGAGCTCGATTTGCTCGGCAGTCAACAGAGTTATTTTCACCTGTATTTGAGAACAACGATAGTTGGTTATTGCTTTCGCCTCAACTCTCGGACGGTTGTAACGTTCCATTAGGTTGCGAACACTTGGCAAAATGCTTGTAAATTACAGAAAACGTTAGCTCCGAGCGAATTACACCCATAGACACGGTAAAAAGTGTTTGAAAATTGAGTTGATTATTCCAGAAACTGTATTCAATTGCTTTATATTCGTTTGAAAAATTTATATCACTCTACTGGTTTATAATTTGATTATATCATAAATATCATTAATCGTCAGCGACACTCAATTTGACATCTAAAAACATGATGTTTCATTTATAAAAATGTTGCGTTTGATTAAAATATTTTAATTATGACAATTTAATAATTTATCGACGAGTGAATAATTTCATCAAGCAGAGAGCGAGCAAATTGAATGGGTACAGTTCATAAAATGATAATTTTATTTTTGATTAACGTCAAATTGTAAATGACGTCGATAAACACGTTGGAGATTAAGTGTAGCAGAAAATTAATTCAATACAACTGCTGATCAATGTAATGAAACAAACGCGTACTCTCTATCTCTTTGACAATTCAGCGATGAATTTTTTATTTCATAAAAATACATTGATCACAGTAGAAATTCAAAATGAGATTGTGAACAAATAAAGGGATTAATTTATTTTGTTCAAACGTATCTGAAACTGCGGTGCGATTGTCATTTAATGCTCCTGCGAAGCAGGAGCAATAATAAACACCTACTAACCTAATCCCAAACGCGAAAACAGGATGAGCCTCAAACGAACAGCTGATCAACTTAGCTGTTTCAACTTCGCACTTGGTATACGTTTCGCGTCTCGGCGGAGAGAATATTTTAAACGAGAATGAACGCCACAAAGACGGCAAAAGGTTAAACAGTAATCTGGCTGCGAACGATCCCTCCAAAGGATCCTTCTAATGAAGCTGGATATAGTGCACGTTCCTTTGCAAACGCGGCAGCAGCAGCAGCCCGCGGCAGTTCATTTGGAAATAGATCATCGACGAGGCGCGGAAACTAAAGTGTCGGGGGAAAAATCTATCCTGGAGAGTCCATAATAAAATTTCGCGCGACAAAAAAAAAAAAAAAAAAAAAAAATATATACAGAGAGAGCCGGAACTATGCAAGACGTCGCGCGATATCGGAATGCCATATATAAATGTAAATGAGTGGTGCTATCGCGGTATGCGCAATTAAGAAGTTATGAAATTCTTCGCTGTCGGAACATCTTTCCATCGACTTACACTGTGGAAGGTTAGGGGGCGAGCACGCCTGTTGGTGATTTATGATCTGCGCCGACGTTCGCGCCAGGATCAACATTCATTATTTTTCACTGCCACTCTCTCTCGCGCGCGCGAATCAAACTCCGATGTCGTGCTAATTATTCGCCCTGATGAAGTCGTGACCAAGTTGCGAATTTCATGGTACCGATTACGCCCTTTGTCTTTTTTGAACTCAAAATTTTTTATAAATGTCAAACAGTATTATAAACTAAAATTATTTATTTCTTTTTTTATCTGTATTATTCATCTAAATTGATGTTAAATCATGTTTTGTTGACCTGATTTGGTGATTTTTCAGAATTAAATCAACGTTATTTTGACATTTAAAAAAATTGTATTGGATTCGAGTCATAAGAATAGAATATTTATCATAAAAATATCATTGGTTGAATATAAATGTATGATATGAAATGTAGACCACATCTCGCTGATCCACTTTCTATAATTCAGCTGACAATATTGAGTTTATTATCAAACTTGACCGATCGCGACATAATACTGGACTTAGGGAAAACAGCCGAAGCATAAGTCACGGTTGGTTAATAAAGTACGTTAACGGTTGCGAACCAGGGTTATGTTGAATAGTGGTGGTCAGTTTATCTTCCGTTTATGGTCGATCTGTTTTGACATGCAGGTTATATGCCTTATGAGCGAATATCCGATACATCACGCACCAGTTATCTTATCTCATTCGTGAAATCTGCATAGATTTTATGTACGCTGCGAAATGATACATCAATTTTCCGTATAAGTTTGGGAAATTAATTTTCGAGTGCTTCTCGCTGTGATACCGAGACGGCCAACAAGCATAGAAACAGTCGCTACCACAGATGATAACAAAATAATATAATTTATTTCAATTTACCTCTCGATCATCGTTTTATGCTTTTGGTTGTTCTTCTTTTTAATTATATTTTTTGTCATAATAGTTTTTATCGACCGCTCTTCAATTAGCTTTTCAGAGCGGCATTGCAAACATTTTTTCGCGAGTTTTGCAAATAATAATTTGTTAGAGCTTTTTTCATTATAATCTGAATTGAGTGTTTCACGATCGCACGTACACCCGCAGTTATATGCATCAACGTTACAAAATGTGATTAAAATGATTCAGCCGGCAGAGGCTTCGCGTCGACGTTGAAATGTTTTTTTAAAATAAATTATCGCTGCTTGCGCAATTGCGACTGACAAAATTGTTGACTTCTCAAAAAGCAAAAAATAAAAAAAGGACCATTCGATCCCGATGGTTATTACTGTCGTTGTTCGTCCGAGCCGTGCGATGTGAAGAGCGTACGTGCACAAAACATTCGCACAGTTAATTCGGCCACTTTGGCAGTATGTAACAGAATGATACAAAATATTTCGGACACAATGTATTTTATCGTCCTCCATCATTGCGCGCTTTTAATCCGGTATTGATGCAAAATATAGTCCTTTTTTTATCGATTGGTTGATAACCTTTTTTAATGCAAAAAAAGCAATTATTTCAATTTTGATGAACAAAAACATAAAATAATATAATTTTGTGGGTTTTTTTTTTCAGAGATGGAAAAAATGTATCGAGAAGTTGGCGACGAACGTAGGCGAAACACTTTTCTTCTATTATTCTGCAGCAGAATGAACAATCTGGCTGCAATTAAAGGTGTACCGTCGCGTTGTGGCCTGCCGACGTATATATTGTACGTATGTGCTAATTATACTAATGAATATTTATTCAATTACGGCGTGAAACCTCAACGAACCGCTGGACAAAAGCACGAAGCCAGCGGTCAGCCACTACTCGCCAAGAATAATTTGTTGTTTGTTTCGTGCTCGCAACTTCTTGCATGAGATCCCTCTTTATGTTGAGACAAGCAACTTGATTGTACCCCCAGATGAAAAAAAAAAATGTCGCCATCTAATTACAGTGACAGAGCCAATTATTCGAATGTATACCCCGCCGCAGATCGACCGTCCGCTTTAATTTAGCCGGATTTTAATTATACTTTTTTTTCTTCTCCGACTTTTTATGTTGGTCTGTGACACTGCGAATGAATAATTCGATTCATAAAATGATTTTTGCAATAGCGAAAGGTACACGGAGCGAGATTAAACTGAAAATAATGGACGTTAAACCTGGAGCAAACTGACGTGGAAAAATTGTACATGTAATATTACATTTGGTAAACGAGTGTTCGATCTTAATCCTGTGAATCCATTTTAGTACTCTCCGGGACTGTGCGAAATGAAGGATGCATATTTTTTTGGATTGACGTCAAAATGGATCGCGAGGGTGAAATTCCCCATCTAAACGGTTCCGAGGGGCGAGACAGCGAGGCATGAAAAATGCAATTTGATTTTTGTAAAAGGTCACATTCACAGGACACTGAGGGAAAGACGTTGAATTTTATTTCGACCCCCGATCGAAAGTCAACTATTCGAATGCCGCGGAAATTCGAGGGACGTCCACTTAATAATCGGATCTTATGAAAAATTGTTCGGCTATTTCTCTCGATTGTTTTATTATGAAAAAGACTTTGCCATAAATATGTATGCAGCAGCGAGATATATCCTAGAAGTTTGACTAAAATTCCAGACGAACTTGGACTATAAATGATGAATTTAACTAAAACAAGAATTTTCAAACAATATGACGGTTCAGCTGGTCAAGCACGCAGGCTACAAAATTTCATATGAAAATCAACTGAATTTGAAATTGCGAGTTGTTCTTTGAAAATATCATTTCCATTTATGGATATTATTTGTGTTGTCAGAAGCTCCTTGAATCGAATCACTAACCAATTTCATTACAAAATAAACAATATACTAAATGGGAAAATTCAATTTATTTAATCTTTGGTTTAACACACGAGAGCATTATATACATTTAACTTTCGGCTAATTATTCCTGATTTGGTTTTAAAATTCAGGAGTTATAAATAGCTGTTTACCCAAACATATAACGACCCTCAAATTTGCAACAAAACTTCATTCAACGTGAACTTTCATCATTTATTAACAATGCAAGTTCAATTATTCAAACATTCTGAACCAGTTGACTTTCAATCATTGTAATTAATTTTCAATAATTAACCAAAATTTACAAAATGTTATACAACCTGATCCAAATTTAGCGATCATTTTTCGCCCCCTCGTTACATTACAAAACAAAACTCTTGTTCGAAAAATTTAATTAAATGGATCATCTGGATAATACCGTAATGAAGTCTTTTTGAAGACCACTTTGCTGGCAAATGTTGACAGGTGTGACAGAAATTGAAGGGGCAATGGCAGGGATAGTAACATTGAACAGTATGCATCATATCGTTGCAGGTGCTCCGACGAGATTTGTGTTACAAAAACTCGACGCAGCTCTCTCTTATACAACCGACAGAGATTTGAAAAAAATTATTGTTTACTCGAATGAAAATGGTGGGGTACAAAAACGAAAATCACCGAATACAATTATCATCCCTTTTTTTTTAAACCAAAACCAATGCTCGGAGTACGAAATGAAGACCTACTTGCTTCTTGCGTTTGAGTCTATAATCTGTAATTGCAGTGCCGTCAAGTGGCGAATATGAAAAGAAGCTAGCGGAGCCGTGAGGTGGGTTTGGAGCAAGTAAAATAAGCAACTCAATTTTTCCTCCTCTTTTGGTTTGTTCCGTTTTTTTTTTTTTTTTTTTTTTTTTTTTTTTTTTTTTTTTTTTTTTTTTTTTTTTTTTTTTTTTTTTTTTTTTTTTTTTTTTTTTTTTTTTTTTTTTCCGGTTCAACTATCTGCCATATGTTTTGGTAGAGCATTGCTATGTGCATATATAATTTTTTAAATTAATAATCTAAATTTAATAATCAATTTATATTGTAAT
The DNA here is from genome assembly GCA_030522925.1 of Trissolcus japonicus. Lineage (NCBI taxonomy): Eukaryota > Metazoa > Arthropoda > Insecta > Hymenoptera > Scelionidae > Trissolcus > Trissolcus japonicus. The sequence goes on from JAPYZS010000483.1 coordinate 23,678, forward strand.
TAAATTTAATTAGAAGCATTTATATTTTAGGCAAACAATTTATTCGTAAACAAAAGTTGGTAAATATTTTCGTGAATTTTGTAACACAAACTCCTCGGTAGGAAATGCAGGAATTGCAGTTGAATGCAAAACATCGTGATCTTATTTGAATAATGTGTTAAAATAAATAATTTTGTATCACAGGAATCCTGTTTAAATGTTAAGTGAAGACCCTACTTATACATTAAGCAGATTTCGGTGGTACACAAGAATACATTCTTGGGCGTTGAAATGCAAAGTGGAATTTCAGCAGCCGAAGGTGTTCAGCCGAAGAAAATTGCTGTTTCGTAAATACAAATAATTATACGAGAATCGTTTCACCGACAGTTTCTTCCTCATTGTGTTCATTTTTCTCCGAGAGAGTATACGCTCTATGGCTGAAAAAGCGTAATCCGCTTAGCCTCGGCGTTGAATTCAGAGCAATCGTATAGTATATATACATGGATTCCAATTAAAAATAAATCCGAAGTGTTTCCGTTTTCCCGTCGAGGTATGTTTGTTAATGAGGGACGCGTGAGCCTCTTGAATTCACACGTTTGCGCGATATTCGGCCTGTACACAATAAAAATGATGTCACCCAAACTTTTTTTTAAACAGGAAAACTTTTATTTTACATATTTGTCATACATGAAATGTTGTTACATGTTGAATTGAAAAAGTCAGCGACTTTCAAAAAATTCAAAAAATGTCAAAGAAAAATTTGAAACGTCAGAAAATGTTCCTCTGACGTTTCATTTTCTTTACATTTTCAAAACTTTGCGAATTTTGCAGGCATTACAGGAAAGGTAGTTTGAGATTCCAGAGATTTAAATTCAATTTGACGATACTGTGTAATTGGCGAACTTGCGAACAAGCATTTGATTTCCTTTGAGTAGAATTTAGTGTCCGTGCCATATTCCGCGCATGATTAATCGAAATTCTATATCTTTGTGAATTAAACTACTATAACAAGTCCATTACAAGAGCATGAATTATCTAAGTGCAGCGCGTTAATACGTTCATCGAGCCTTAGCCGCATGATTTATGATCGCGATTTAAAGTTCAGCATCGACTTTTCGCCCCGAGGATAACATTTATTTCATTTTATTTACTGCCTCGTAAATTTAATCAACTTTTCTCCATTCCACTTGTTCATGGAAAACAAGTGCGTCGTCATGTTTTTCTCTTGATACACTGTAAAACAAAATTCTTATTTAAAGTATAGTTCCAGAACTATTTATTTGTTATATAAATTACAGTTTTAAGATAAATTATTGTTTTAAGGTTTACACATCGTGTTACAATGTATTCTAAAAATTCGTAATAATTATAAATAAATGAATAATAAAAAAATAGGTGAAACCATTTGAATGCAGATCATGTATTTTTTCATGACAACTCTACCAGGGTCATTTTGATTCGTAGTAATTTAAAATGAGTTTTGAAATACAGTTAAACTTTAATTGACCTTGCATTAATTAATTATCATGATAATTATGGCAAATATATTGATTGCAGTATGATACTCAATATCTGATAGAACGAATGGAGTTTCAATTGAGATCATGAAATTTGCCATGGTTCGGTGCCATAAATTAAACTTCTAAATTAATTATAATATAATCCAAAGCTAAACAACCAATTAACATCACAGGTTTACAAACATGATATTATCAAATTAACTTGAATATTATTTTAGCACATGCATCAGCTAACGAATAATCAAATTACATCTTAAAAAAACTGGAGGGAAAAAACTGAGCATACAGTTTCAGCAAACCTATAGATTTTGCATGCCGTAGAAATTGCGAAAAATCATACATTTTTGAGGCGACGCAAATTGTGGATAGATATTTTATCGTGAATTTTCCGTCACGGACACATAAATCTTTTGAAAATGGCTCTATTAATGACCCCCAACTTAGCACGCGCAGTCCCTCGGCGTTTCGTCAGGGTTAACGCATCTTGTGCGAGCAAAACTTGTTATTTCCTTTAGATATGGCCGTCTGTAACCCTGCACGTAATTTTGTATACGCGCGATCGGTATTTAACATCCATATCTAGCAATCTGCTACATCTAATGGCATAATTTTGCGCGCGAATCGACCTGCTATATGCCATTATCATGTTTCAGCGGTTATCCATGGACGAGCCAAGAAACTTTATTCCATCCGCAGATCCACGAACCCAGATAATGTAGTTAAAATTTACACGTCAAACTGATTTGCAGTTGTCAGTCGCTCCGCGATAGCTTTATTTCAATTTGCCTCGTCCATCTGTTTTTTCTTTTTATCCCGTCGTTTTTTATTCCCTGAAATATCAAATCGAATCTCAAGGGTTGAAGAAAAACAGGGAGAACGTTTCCTCGTTGAAAGTGTATACACCAAAAGTGGTATTTCTAGAGCAAATTTATCTCCGATGACAAAATTAAATTTCCCGGCTCTCGAAAGACTTGAAAAACTATCGCGTTATTTAGCGAGCGCGCGGTTCAATTATTTGATTAAGTACGAACGCGCTTAACTCGCGGGATGATGATGACGAGCAGCATATTACGTTTCTTTTCTAACGCAAAACCGTTTAGCGCGCACGAAGGCATGCTTCTCTTACGTTCATAATGTCCGTTCTAATACGAGCACGCGTAGCGCCTATCTAGCAAATTGCCGTGGCGCAATTTCGTCTGAACTGCATCAGTGCGCGGGGACCAGAAGAGAAAAAAAAGCACCAAGTTTGCCGCGCGATAAAAAAGAATTCCATTTTGCTTCCCGGTCTGCCTTATGCATACGAAACGAAGGAAACGAGCCGTCCCCACGCGATTACCGTATACAATTATTTTTTGACTCTGCGGCGAAACAAGTCAACGAACTTATCGATCAGGGCGCCTCGAACAATGCCGCTGCCTTTTCCAGTGTGTTATGGAGCCCGAAAAAGCGTCTAATAGAAATATATCTGCGAAATTGCCAGGCCAAACGGATGCGATCTCTTACCGCTCGCCCGTGAAGAATGCGCGCAGATTTATTTCTAATCTAATCTCAAGCAACGAGCATCAATCTTTGACTCGATTATTTTTCTTCGCAATTTGTCCGAACGAAATTTGTTCGGTTTCCGGATTGTACAAACCGACGGCGTTTTCGTTATCTCAGACAAAACGTCCTCTCGAATTTCGAAAACGAAAATTTATAAGAGTCAAATGTTGTAGAAGCAAAAATTTGTATGTCAAAATTTATTATTTGTGAATAAAGTATGTGTACGTTCGTGTTGGAATGATCAATTTGTCGGGTAACTTTTTTATGATCAAAAATCGTATAAGGTTTCATCTCCCGTGCTGTGCGGAGTAAAGAAATTTTTGATATCGATATGTACGCTTTGCGAGTGGAGCTTTGCGCAAATATTAGATGCACGATTTCAGAGAGCGCAAGTTTATGTGCTTTCGTGCGCTCGGCAGTAGATTTTTCTCGCGCGACGTACCTCACATATCGGGAGCCTCGGACGATTACTCACGCTGTATATACATTGCCCGTTGCACGCCGTCTTCGCTACTTGTTGACCACTTTCTTGACAAGGCTACTGAGCCGATGATCTTTTATAGCCGATCCTTACGACCTCGACAATGGCCCGTCGTGGGTTTATTTTATATTTTATTGTGTACCTTCAATTGGGTACAAATCAGATCATTATATACAACGAAAAAATTACAAATACTTTTTTCATTTCAATGATTTTATCATAATTTTACCAGTCACGATTCCGCAGACAATTTTCATACAAAATTTTAATCTCGCAAAGCTTTATTTATAAGTTATAAAAGTTTATGAATAAACTTTTTTTTCACCAAACTTGCGCATTGTGTTGCTTAAAACAACATTGTTATATGAAATGCATTTCGTTGAAACTTTTGGGAAACAGAGAGCATTTCGACATGGGAATCCGTTAAAATGAACCAACTTGTGATTAAATTTACTATCGCGCGCGAGTAATAAGTTGATGAAAACCCATGCCGGATTGTCGGTGATAAGCACAGATAACATAGTGCTACTTTGCCGGTGTCTCTCTCATTCATTCATAAAGCCGTGCGCGCATACGTTTACTCGTTACAAACACTAGGCTGTTTGACGGTAAATGCCACGCTTGCATTCGGATTCATAACCTACATTACATCCGAACGTTTTGGCACCCACTCTCGATGTAATTAAATCGCACGTGCGCCAATTACGCGCGCCTCCCGACACACTGCTCATCAATTAAACACCACGCGCCTTTCGCCCCGCGTCTTTGCTTGTCTTTACATTTCATTTCTCGGGTTATTCGCATTCCGCGCCGAGCGTTCGGAATTCCCCAACGCCTTTTCTTACCTGCGAAATGCTCCTCCAGTTGCAGGAATAATATCGGGCATAAGTGGCGCTTCATCCGCATTTTTTTCATTTCAAAAAAGCCCCCCCCCCCTGTCCAAATATTTACGACTCACGATCAAACGTGTATTACAGCAATCTATTTAAACGGTCGAATTAAAATTCAGGAGGGGCGGCAAAACATTTGCCTTTGGGGTCACGCGTCATAAATTTGGCTTGTACACACAGTGTTTGCTAAATGGATACATCAAACGGGGAGTGTGACGCTCTAGTTGAGACGTTTCCATCTATTTGCATTTCAATATCAAAGTGAAAATGTAACAAGTTTTTCATAAGATGCCTTTTTCGTTATTTCATAACATGTTTTTTTTTTTTTGAAAAATAATAATAATTAAATCAAATTAAAAAAAGATGAAACTAAAACTTGATTCAATTTGTACATGTCGATTTCAACTAGTAAATGAGCAGTTCAAAAAAAATGAGACACCTTTTTCAAGTTTGTTTTTATTTATTTATTTTTTTTTTCATTTCGAATGTAAGGGTTGCATTGAAGAATATTGACTGTATCTTTTTCTTCGTGGAGCCATGCAGGCGTAAGCGCTTTGCTTTTTTAATTACAGCTTAACGTCATACAAGCGTGAATAAATTACAAGTTTCATTACTGAATGAATATTATATAATTTGAAGGGCGGATAATAATTTCCGGAAGCGATGAATATTTTCAGAACGCGTCGTGTTCACTTTTGCATGATGTACGGATACATGGGGTGGAGTTAATGAAGCGTGGGACGGTTGAATGGAACATGCGAATACATCCGGCGTTATACCCCCGTCAGCTCTGTCTTCGAGTTTCACGGATCACAAGTATTTCGCCTCCATACGACATCGCGTCATATTCATTACCGCTTCAATTAGCAGCGTAAACTGTGCTTCCTGCGCATTCAACGCGCCTCAATGTTATACATTTGCGATAATGAACAGAGGGGAAAAATGCTTCGCTAAGCTTCTCGAAAGAAGTTTGCAGAATCGCAAATTTGATTGTTGCTCCTGCAAAATTATATAATTCTGCTCCGCGGAGCTAAATTGTATGGTTAATTGAATCGTTTTGAGTACATTACGCGAAATGCCACAAACTGTGGAATGAAAAGATAATCCTTTGTTGCCATTTTAATTCAGCGCATTTAGCATTTTTCTGAAAAAAAAAAAAAAAAAAAAAAATATCCGTATCATTTTGCGACGACTGTAATGTTATTGATAATAATGACACTGTAACTTTTTTCTCTGCTCTCTGTATTGTACGTTTGTATGTCAAAGTGAAATTGTAATTACTGAGTGTGCAGCGCAAGGATAAAGAATTTATGTTCCCTCAAGCAAAACAATTTTTCGTATCCCGCATGAGAGTTATGATGTATCTTTTTATATACCATGACAAATCATTTTGCTCTCTTGTGATTTTCCTTTTTTTCTGTCCTTTTTTTGCATCGATTGTTCGGACGATAACAATTTTTATGAAATTGCATTTTCATTTGTCGTTTCTTCTATTGATTGAAATTAAATCCCGGGAGTTGATCAAAGAACGTTTGAATTTTATTTTTTCGCTGTAAATTTACAAACCATTTCTATATCTTGTATTTTGGTTGCAGATTTTACAACATGCAACAGATAGAGGACCGGAGGGAACTCGTTAAGACGAATAAACGAAATCTGCAAAGCTGAAATCATAGTGTTACTCTCAAAGCGGTGATCTGCTCGTTTTCGTCGTTCCTTGATGAAGTTGCTATTCCTTCGGTTGTAATTAATATTGGTCTTCGGATATCGGTCCAGGTCAGTGCTTGTCTGTTATTAAACCTCCTCTATAAAATTGGGGAACGCCGATGTTCCGTACGACAACACTGAGCAAATTGTATATTTCATCCACTTTTTATGATTGCCTCGAACATTAATTGTCTCAAACGTTACGCGAAAATAAAGTAATTACATTAAAATGTACACCGCGCTTGGTACACGAAAATAATAATAATAAAAAAAGACAAACTCGCCATTTTTTGTCTATAATTTATACTCTAAGGGATTTTTTTATTAATCCTCGCCAGTTGGACCGCTGTTTTACGTCACACTTTTATGTCGAATATTCCGTCTACGTCGTAAATTGCGTTGCATATTTTAAAGACATTAATAAACCCGGACGAATATATATAGCCCTTGTATTTTGTATTATAAAGATGGATGAAAAAAAATAATAAAAACGTTACGAGTATGCATACATTATCATAAATTCAAACAAAATGAATACAATAAAAGGTGTAACTAATATCATAATTTTAGCGTCACAATTTCGCAAACAATTTTAATATCACAAAAGAGCATAATTTCTTTTTTTTCTCTAATTTTTTGTTGAATAAATAATAATCTGCATAAAGGAACAGAACTTAAAGAACAAAAGAGCGAAAGCGATGTTTTCGTGGCGCATGTCAAACTAATCTTTTAATATCTTCGAAAACTGCTGCACCTGCGATGAAAAGTTTAAGGCGCTTACAAAACTCATGTTAAGTATATTAAAACAAAAGTTCGAAATATTTGTCGTGCAGATAATTCCCCTCGGTGATCAAATGTTGAGTGGCCTGAATTATTTGCGGTGAAAAATATTTGCGACGTCTATTCCCGGACGGATGAACGTAACACGAGAAAAACTTGTTCGCGCAAGCAAAAGTGGATTTATCGTTTGTGAGATGTATCTTTGATTTAGTTTCCCCGGGCGTGGTGTCAAGGAAATATCGTTTCGGTCGGACGATATTTCAAGCATCACGTAAAGATTGCCGCATTATTCGACACGCCACCTGCAAATATACACAAATTATTGTAATTGCGATGGCAGAATATAAGTCGCGTTTTGCCGCATCGTTTCTCGATAAATAAATGAAAAAAAAAAAAATTTTATTTTCGCACGGTCACATCATTCTGGAGATACGGAATATCCATCGATACAATTTTCATCTTGTCTGGCAAACGAAATTTCAATTCGGATTTTAAATTCAAAATATATAACAAAAAGTATTGCGCCCTTGCCCTAAATGAGGCAAAAATATTGATTTTCAGTTTTCATATCATAACGAATAAACGACTCCTATCTTACCTGGTTGATGGGGTGTTTATTTTTTATCGCCATTTTTTATGTTATTAAGCGTATATTTTGGAGAACAAAAATCGTGATCAAAAGAATGTTTCTTTTTGCCTTGTTACACAAGAATTCCTTTATAAAAGAAAAGACGATGTTGTTTTTTAAAAGATATTTATTTGTTTCTCTTTTATAAAAGGAAGATTGTCAATTTAATACAACATACTGGAAATTTTCAAAAAACATTTTCAATGAAATATGATATTCAACTGGAATTCTTTGATAGTGCATCGGCACGAGTGTCTAACTACCTTTTATATTAAATTTTTTATTTAAAATGTTGTATAAATGTTTACAGTACAGTGGCACGTCTTCTTAGAAAAGGAATAAATTTCTATAGAAAAAAATGTGTAATATGTTATTGAATCTAATTTTAGATCCGCATGCACGCAAGACCGATGTCAATCTCTTGGTTAAAAAATGACAGTAATACAAGTTTCAAGAACTAGAATAGATTTTGAAATTCACGTTGTTGTTGATATTTGATAGAAGGAAAAAAAACCGATACCATCAAAATGCAGTATCTCAAATATCCGTGCAAATAAAGGTTTGATACATTTTTGAAGAAGTCGTTTTCTAAAGTACAGATTTTGAAGTGCGATTCGAAAGGATTGTATTTATGGTCGCAGCTTTTGGATACTAGTATAATCTCTGTACACGCGAGGTTTATCGTACTTATTTATACAGTTATTAGCATTTGTCACACGAGATGATAGGTCGGTCGAATGCAACGCGCCATAACTTAGCTGCATTTGGTAAGCAAATGCTTTGAAACTGTGACATCAAATATTGAAACTTGTATACGTGTGGCTCTGCGTGCACAGCTGAACGTTACGTGTGGAATTCGACTGAGTGCAAGCAATTTTATGTAAACGGCAGCTCACGTTAGTGACGCTCGCGCTTATATTTCCGGCATTTTGTGAACATAACCGTGGTATTCGGCTGACATTTTCGTTGTCGCGTTCCACCCTTTTCTTACGACGTGACCTTCCCTTTTTCTTTTGCCACCGGTCGCAAAAGCCATTCCCCGACGGAAAATATGATCGAATAAGTTCCGCATGGTTGTTACCGTATTTTCATTCGATCCCTTTTTCAACATTTCAAAGACTCTTATTTGCTGCATTCAAGTAGTTAGCGTCCAAAATGAGGTCGATGATAAAACGTCGACGGACAGATTTTTTTTTTTCATTTCACTGTCCAACAAATGAAGGTCCCATTGTTCGCTCACTTTGTTACATTTTTTTCGCAAGCATTTAATTATTCCCTATTGAGCGATGGGAGATTGGCTTTTTTGAAATCCAACTTTTGAAAGTTCTCGCGAGCTACAATGTTTCTGATTCAAATTTTATTGCCTTTATTGTTACTTTTTTCCGTCGATATTTTTTAGTCCCTGTTAACAACTTTCTATTCGGGAGAAGAGAATGGAAATAGTTTTTTTTAAATTCGATTTTCAATTAAAAAAAAATTTGTTGTCGTTCGGTTGCCTTGATATCTGCTGAATGCGTGCGAGTCGTTTTTTGTGGTGATCAAGTTGGTTCGTTAATTTTCGTACATGGCATCAATTGCACTGCAATATCTAAAATAACAGCTCATGGAGATAGGTTTTATTAAATCAAAGACGAAGATCGTCGTCTGTTAGAGTCGAATGTGAGCGAATCAACCGCGACTGCTTGAATCACGGATAGAATGTCGTCACGTATTACGGAAATGAAATCGCACAGCTCGTATGCGTATTAATCAAATTGATCGATTCAATAAAGGAATTAATCTGTAATGGAATCTTGCCATTATCATGATTTCGGAGCATTCGAATTGACGGCGAAATGCTCCGGTTATACGCGCGCCGTGGGTTCCTGATGTTTATATTGATTTTGTAATATTGAAAAATATTTAATGCAAAAACAATTTAACATAATTTTTTGATATGCCTTAACGAGTACCTCTAGAGTTTTACGTATTTGAAAAACCGAATGAGACCATTTTTCAATAAAATATAAAGATTTTGAATGCGGGAAGTAAGTAAAACAATGATTTTTCAAAGCTCTCTTTTAAGCTCTTACATTTCAAACCTGGAGAATGAAACTGATGAAATCAAACATTCTTTCTTGGCAGGCTAAAATGAATTTCTAGGGCTCATGTTTTTCAGCTTTTGAATGCTATTGTTATGATGGAACGAACTTTTATTGAAAATTTGAAACAGTTGAATTCTTCGTGGGTCTTAGATACAAGTCGAATATCGGATGATAAAAACAGCACATATTTTCGTGAAACAACATTTTATTTTCATAAGAAAAAAAAAAATAAATAAACACAGTCAGTTCTGCTGCTGTAGTAGAGAATTAATTATTTTACAGTAATTTTGCTAAATTCTTGCCCTAACTGAAGCTTATAAATTTATAATTAGAAAGTTTGACAATTTTGTGTATTTTTTAAATTTTGCATATAATTTGTTTTTGTTATATTTAACTTTTTTTATTAACGTTGATGTGTGAGATGTACCCAACGATCATTGAATATATTTATACTTCATTTAAACAAAATTTAAATTACCGTGGTAAATATCAATTTAGACTTGTCTTCTTCAACGTTCACACAAACTGTTTTAATTATTTTACATTTTTTATTCCGGCTAAACTTTTATCCTTTTGAACAACTATGAATAATTCATTGTAATTGGACAAAAAAAATTTCCTTCCCTCAAGTTCTATTTCAATTTGATCTTTGGCCAAAAAGAGACACAGAAAACAGCAAAAACAATTGGTTTCCCAGCGACTTAATAAAAACACACTTTGCGTCCACCCTACGTGCACTTGAGAGCTGACTGTTTCAAGTTCGCCATCAACCTAACTGTGTGTACAAAATGTAGCCAGGTGAAATCCATGTAAAGTAGGGTTAATTTGAATTTGCTCGAGATTCGGTTGATTTAAATTTACATAAAACGCTATTCAGACGACCCTTCTCGCCACGCGCGAAATTTCGTTCTCGCATAGTGAGAGGATCTGCCGTCTGTTTCTTTGGGGCCGTAATCATCAGCAAAGATTTCCGGCGTCGTAAAAGTGGCATCAGATTACCGCGACCACGAATGACCCGAATTGAATTCATTAATGCGCCCATCGACGAAAATTTAACGCGGGCATTATCGCGCCCGCTGAAATTCGTTTGTGAATTACGCTATTCAAGTGCGGTTATCGTTCGGAATCGATTCGATAAACTTTTATAAATCCCGGCGTGCTGCTCGCAGCGACGTAAAAACCACTCAAACAAATAATCCGTTTGTGTTTACAATCGAGAGGGCTTTACATCATTGACAAAGTAATGAATTCAAATTAGTCGCGTACACATTCGAATGACTGCCAAACGGCCTAATGCGATTAAGACGGAATTCCACATGTTTGACTTGACACGAAATAAAATATTTATCATTTCAATTCGTATAAAAATGATCAAGTTTCTGCACTACAGCAAAAATTATTTCATTCTGTGTGATCAGTTTTTTTCATCATCTTTTTTCTTTCGTTTTTTGCTGAATAAATTATTATTCTTACGTTCCTATAGAGAAAAAAGTTTCGATTGCATTCAAAAAGCACGCGGAGAGCTTTTAGGTAAATTAATAAAGGAAAAAAAAATGAGTGTAAAAAGAGGTACACGCTGAAGTAAATGAAGTAAAGAAGTGGACGAGTGTCGAGAGGAGTTTCCGTGATCGGGTCTGATTTACGATGAAATGTGGATACGTCGAGGGGTGAAAAAATTCAGACGCCGTCACGTCTTTCTCGTATATTTCCATTTCTTCCACGGCGTGAAAATGAAAGCTATCAGAACGAAGAAAAATACAGTCCTAATTCGGCTGAAGAAGTTCCTCATTTTCACGCGGAGGACGCGTCACTTGATAATTTGATCTATACCCACACTGAATTCAATGTATAGCAAGGTAGCGAACCGCATATCAACGATGCATGGATCAATCGTCGGAAAAATTACGAGCTGCGGAAAATGAAAAATTGAGACCGACGTAATATGTATATTTTAGGATAAATGTGACATTCAAATGTATCATATATTAACTTATCATAAATTCACGATCCTTTTTCAGTTGAATTTTTCCATCAAGCTGGATATGAAAAAGTAAATTAAACAATTTGTTATTTTACACTACAAATTGAGAACATTTTTTTTTCCAAACTTCAAAAGAGTTTTGAGCATGTTTTTTTGAGAACTTCAATCGGTAAAACTTGCGTAAACTATACGATGTAAGAATTCTTATTACTTTCTGTACACATCATCTCGTTTATTACACTGACATTGACTTATCAAAATTTCCATAGAGCAAAGAATTTATTACACATAACACCTAAGAGACTCGAAAAAGCCTCTCGAATCCCAATAGCAATTGAATAAATCACCCATACAAATTCTCATTTGGTTTATTTATGACTCCGCACGATCGCCAGTAATATTCAAATTCATTCACGTTGTCAGTGATAAGCACGGGTCGTTCGATTCGCTCAACTGACTAGGTCTGCACGTCCCACCGCAAATGAGGTCGATACTCGTCGATACTTAGAAAGTTGATACTTATAACATCATATCGAATGCTTAAGATCAATTTTGATCTAAATGAGGAAGCAATATCGGACGGAGCAAAATGTCATAAAACGCTTTTACGTTAGATTACGCCATTTATTATTATTATATATCAAAAACTGTAAATGGAATTCTAGAAATTGAATGAAAAAAATTATATTCGGTGATAATCTGATGTTAAAATCAGGTTATGTGAGATTCAATATTTTTTGCAATACGATGCTCAGATAAAAGTAACACGAATATGAGAAAATGAACTTTAAAATTAACAGATTGAATAAAAAAAATAGATGGACAAATAATTTGTTATAAAATTTCATAAATTGATTTCCGCGGAAATGCAATGAAAAAAGACAAAATTATGAATGAATTCATTTGAAGGAAATTTAATTTTGTTACAACAATTATAAAACAAATACGATCGAATTAATGCAATAAACACAAAGTAATTGCAATGTACGTTATTCATCGGTTTGATATAACCATGAAAATTTTAAATCACTTTTTCCAATTTTATGTTATTTGATAAAAAAAGTATTACAGCATGTATATAATTTTCAAATTTAAACGGAATAATGGTACACATTTTCTTTTGAAAAAAAAAAAAAAAAAAAAAAAAAAGAAAACATAACATACATACATTTTTAATGCATTTGAAAAAGGTTTTTGCATTGAAATCTATCGTTTTGATAGTCGCATTATGACAAAGTAAGAGTCACTTTGACGAAGTATTAATGTAACGAATATTGAATCTCTAATGCGTTGAAATTCATTGTTGTCTAATATTCGTGTGTGGCACTTTGATTCTTAAAACTTATCATTGAAAAAAGCACACATTCCAACGTGCAAAATACTATTACAAGAAATTGTACGTAGACTTTTATTGTATCGAGCTTTTTTGCGGGCCCAACATTTCGGTTTTTATCACATAACATTTCTTGCGCACATAAAACTCAACGCACTTTGTCTCTGCTTCTGACGTTTCCGATACTTCGAATTTCATGGATCTCACATCTTTTTGTCTGCGGAACTTTCTTTTGTTCGTCAGAAATTGCCGCAGATATAAAACTGCCCTCTACAATCGTTTTCAGTTTGATTTCAATATAATTTTGTCACAAAAACTGATGAAAAACAAAAAATAATTTTTTTTCCATCTGAGATTTGATTGATAATAACGTTGTCATCCAGCTGTGTTTAATTTCATTTTATTGGTTTATTTTTTTTCTCGAAGTTGAAAATACGTTTGTTTGACAAATTTCATAATTTGAACCATGTCGAGAGGTTTTTTTCGTGTTTGTAATGTTGCGTTCAGTTATCCTTATTGTACGCGATGCAATTACAAATTCCCGAACAGAATTCCAAGATGAATAAATGGCCAAGCGAGAAAAAAATCAGAAAGGAAAAACATTGAATGAATCGTCGACGCAAAACTCATCGCCGGGTATACTTTGGCGATTCGCTCCGTGAATGTATCACTCGTGTAGTCACGTCACAGGTAGAAATAATTTATTCGTATATCTCCCCCGCCGTTCGGATTTCCCATAGAATCAATTATAATTATCTCTAATGCACCATAAGCTGTCCCAGCGATTTTAATTTGCGACCCGCGGGATCTTCGGCCTCGTTTGCTCTTTCTCTTCCTTATACAAGCTAAGTTGTAACATGATTGAAAATTACTCGTACGAAACATCGCAACTCGATTTATGTACGAGTTGGGAAAGGTGGCATCCTCAGTCCTTACTAGTTGTGGATATTTTATAATAACGGACGATGATCGTGCACAACGCGGAAGAGCGGAGAAAGATTCAAACAAAGACGAACAAGATGAAAAGAGAGAGAAGGGAAGAAAGGTCAACGATGTTACCGGTTGGGATGATTCCTGTCAATTTTTGTCTGACGAAGCTGGAAATCGACCGTGCGGTATGCTCGATGACAGTTTTTCTTCGTTTTTTCTATCCTTCTTCTGCCCAGCAGTTTTTTTTTCGCTGTTCTTTTTCTCTTGCTTCATTATTGGTGTGGCACGTTCGCCGACTCTGACAGCCGTGGATAAATCGCAATGGAAATGCCATTGTATATGTCATGACGTGCAGGGTCGCGATTCTCACCATCGCCTTCGATTTAGGGATTCTTTGAATAGCAGGGATTAAATGACAGGCTTTTTGTTCGACGGCCGACCCACAATTTGGTTTTCGGCTGCAGAGTACGCGGCTTTGTGACAAACAATTTCAGGTGCTGAATTGTGGGAATCAAGTGATCTAGAAATATTGACGTGCCACTCGTAATAACGAATGTGATACTGTAAACTCATACCTTGGGAAATTTGCAACATTTTCAGTCTAACAAAATTTTGATTCCAAATTATTATTTTAGAGGTCGCGGAGATCCACTAATCTTGTTGAGCAATGAAATTGTAATCCTAAAAAAAAGGGAGAAAAATTATTTAAGCCCCCATAACCTAACAAGCTTAAAATTTTGAGTCGCAACAACGTCGAAGTGGAAGTTTGCAGTCGACAGAGACAGCAAAGCCTCACCCGAGCGAGGGTCTGTCTCGAAAACACGTAACTGTTCGCGACGTTTTGTCGTCTGCAAACACAAAACTTTCTGACATACTAATGGCCTCGTAATTCGAGATTAGGAATCTCGCCGGCTGCGCGACAACGGCTTCCACTTCTCATTACATCATATTCGGTCGGTCTCGAATTTATCCGACCCCTCATAGGCGCAAATTACGGTCGTCTGTGTTTTCGTCGAACTACGTGATCGCGAGTCACCCCGACCCGGGCCGATGAGCGTAACTTTTTAATCGCTGACCCGACGTGATCACTTTAATTGCGCTTGATTAATCATCTTAGGTCCACCGTGGATGTGTGCAAAAGTTTTTGGCGCGCTGGTATAAATCAATTTGCAGTAATTGAATAAAACTGGGGTGTACAAAATTGAGTGAGAGGGCGACCGAGAGAAAAGTGCGTTGCGCAGTTTTAAATGTGTGCGGCCTATTGAGATGCGGGAGTTGTCAATAACACGATGCGACGCTTTTATAAAGTCACGTGGACGGATAAAATTTTATGAAGTCGCGGAATAAATGCGAGAGACATCCATGCATCGGCCTGGCTCGTATTCGCGGTTAAATAACTTTGCGAAAGCTATTTACATTAGATGCAATGAGCATAGCACTGCGTCCATACAAGACGTAGTAATCATATTTCTCCGTTATAATGGAAATATCAAGTGGTACGCATATACAGTCCCGCTGAATCCGTAATATGAAACCCATAATCGATGACGTAACAATGTAACGCACTATCTTCGATCCACGGAAACGTCGATGATCGGATTAAATCTTTGGCGTATGGCCTAAACGAGAGCGGAGCTGATTATAAATATGCGAAACAATCACGATGAAATAATTGGTTCGCTTGATCGTGTAAAATTTCCGGAGGTGAGCGGGTCATGACGATGGGAATGCCCGCAACTGTTTCTTTTTTTTTTTTTTCACTCGTAATTTGTAACGCCAGTTTGCGCTGCATTATTATTTATCGATTCTAATTATTTGTGTACAAATTGTTACCTCACGATGCATTTAATGGGAGTGAGATATTCTATTCGATGGTGATGGGAATGTCTGCGAGAATGGCGCTGAACATAATCAGTCCAATTTTTTTCGATTAACTTTCAGAGAGCATTTCAATTTACGGGAATTATAGTTGAGTATCAATTTGAAACAGAAATTATGAGTCTTAAAAGTCCGCTATATAACTTTCTCATTTACCTATGCTGCGATACAAACTTGAGAAGCGAGGTACTGGAGAATGATATTAAAAATTAAAAACTCGCGAATGTAAAGTCTTTCCGCTTTGTGGAGTTGGGTTCAAATCGATTTCAAAATTCTAATTCGTATTTTAATAATTGACGATTCTCTTTCGACGATTTCACATCTGAAATATACATGTTTGATGTTAAATTTTCATTTGAAACGTTATCTATATGGAATAGAGAACATCCTGGCGTTTTCAATTACACAAAGTCTATAGTTTTAGAACGGTGAAATTATTCCGCATTGATACTGCAATATATACAGCGGGTGAAATCAATAAAAATTTATTATCAACGAACGCGCTGAATATCATCCCCGCCGTTTGTGATAATTTATCAGTGTTTCTTAATTATTATCGCGTATCGCGGGAGTATCATAAGCGAACGCGAATTCGTGAATAATAAAAATATAATTGAATCAAATGTAACGGAAACATGCCAGAGAGATACATCGCCCACAATGAGGCAGAATTTCTCAGGGCGCGTGTATTGTAATTAAATTTACTTATCATGCATGATAATGAATTAATGATATTCTCCAAATACACACACAGTGCGATCCTTACGCACTGTACGCCATTGAAAATTACATATTATAATGTACGGAGAATGTCGCGACCTTGCAGAATAATACGGCGTGGTAATCATAATCGGATATTCACAAACTGCTGTATTATATCTCCGCCGCAAGCCGTAATTTCAGTGAAAAACATTTTAAATAAATATACATCCAACGTGGTATTAAAGAAGTAGAGTCATTTCAAATTATACCTTGGAATGACTATCGAAATTCAGGTCCTCGTATTTTTTTTTCATTCACATAAAAAATTTAAGAACAGGTAAATGCAAATTTAATTACAATGAAGTAACGAATGTTGTTAAAAATCTTGAAGTCGTCGAGAAGTTGTCATCATTGAGAGGTTGGGATTACTCTCGAGAGTCACCACGGCATATTCGCGAACTCCGCAACGGTATGGAAACCCATTATATGGGTAGACTCGAAAACGGAACCCTGTCTCGAGTAGGCGCATCGCAGTGCGCGTTTACAGAAGCGTGATTCATCCCCTCGCTCCTACTGTATTATCGCGGAATTCTTCATTCGCACGCACACTGTTGCCTGCGTTTCATTGAATATGCACCCCGCACACTTATACCCACCCCGCTCGTCAGGAGGCGAAATGAACACGAATCGGAAAGTGTTTTCACATACGCGCGTGATCTTTGGTTACGATAATTTACATGTTTACCGTAATTTATTCTTATTGTTTGTGGACACCGGGAGAAGTCCTATACAAAAGCGTACTTTTACTCCTATAAAAAACTGGTTTTTCGACCCCTTAAATTCATTTTTCCCCTCTTGTTTTCTTTTTTCTCTGTGTCTTATCTGATCCAAAGTCGTGATAACATTGACAATTTTGTTAAAAATATTTTTCATCGCGTGTGTAAAATTGTTAGTTATAATTTTTAATTACAAAAGAAGCATTTTTCATTTGTGAAAGATGTTTGTACAGGATAACTGAGCCTGGCTCCCTGGTGCAGTTAATAAAGTCATTACGCGAATTCGGGTAAAATGAGAATGGTGTAGATGGTGATGTAGTAATTCCGTAATGATTTACGTGTTTTCAGCTTTCATGAGGGTAGAAAATTGGACTCGGTTCACCATGACGATTCATGTACAGATAAGAATGCAGATATTCAGAAATAATTTTAAAATCACTTAGATAAATTATAGTTCGCGGTGATGTTATTATTTTTTAAAAATAAGGTAGTTGGTTGTCTGTATCAATTTGATAAGCGGATGAAAATCTGATGAAAATCCTGACAAGTTCACTTCCATTACACCGAAGGATATCATTATATAAGCTAATATAAAAACACAAGTTTCATATAGTATATTGATCGATATGCCGTCACACTCTGTAGACACCCTAAGTAACCAGGGTGTTTCATGCATGGAAACTCACTCGTGCATCGTATCGCACAATAAACATGGTAACTGTGCACTCATGAACGTACAGGAGGGGGATGTATGCACTTTTGCACTTGCAAGGCATACAATTTTTATGTTTCTGAAAATGTCATGAGTCGCAGTTACACGCTATGAAATGTTAATCAATCAACGCTCATGTGCGAAAATATGCCTACAATATAAGCGAAAATATAGTTTTGGCTGCACATACAAAGTATGCATATATTATCATTAATATATAAACTGGTATATCAGCCGTACTGACATTTTTATATAAAAATATAAGGTTAAAACTATAAAGTTGTATTAAACTGAAATTATTTTTAAATTTACAAAAAAGTAAGTGACAACGAGGGCAAATATGATACCTTGGACTGAATGTTACACTCAAATAACTTTGAGGTGAATTTATATATTTATTCTAAAATCTACTTGAAGACAATTTCGATACTGTCACATTTACCCCACTTGCCACAGTTACCCTATTATCTCTACTTAAAGTAATGGTATAATTTTTTACAACATTTGATGAAAGATATGTTGACGAACTGAAAAGCTGTGTAGCTATTGCAGTGCAAAAACTGAACGTACGAGATTGGATCGATAAAACATCGGGTGTGAGCGAAAAAAGAGCGTATTCTCTATCGATGACTCTTTTTGAAATCAAGATACACGATCAGGGCCGGAAGTGGCTTTAAATCTCACTTGTGCACTAATTACTCTGAAAGGCGAGGAGTGAAATTGGTGTGCGTCGCGTTGATCAATGAGACTGGGCCAGTGCTGCAATCATTTTCAAAACAATCAATCTTCGGGGCGCGTTGTTGGCGCAGCCGTGGAGCATCCATTATATTCACCGGCTAACCATGTATTTCCGGTCGCCACGTGGCTTGCGCGAACAGTTTCAGCGATTTGCGCCCGGACGCTACCTTTAATTATCGCTGCACGCGAAACTCAGCTCGGAAGTTGCACGATAACGAGAATCAACCCCTCGTTCAGACGCGACCTTGAATTATCCCATATTTAAAGAAACATATTTTCCAGGGAACCAGTAATTTCCGGCTCGAATTTACGCGATGTTGATTTAGAACGTTCTCTTCATTCAATGACGATGGTTCGGTTCGAACCCCTCTCTGTTTCCTCACATTATTTTTTGTTATTATTTTCAAAACATTAAAATGTTCTAAAATTTTACCATCACTACAGGGTGTAACATAAGAATGTATCGGGACTGAAATGAGATATGCATGTATTAAATTCTGAATAAAGAAAAAAAGTCAAAGATTGAGTTTAAATGAAATAATGAATGTATTATTGTAACTTTGTTCAGAATTCTTTAAAGCAAATCTTATTTCAGTCCCGATAAATTCGTATGTTACACCCTGCATAGTAGTAAAATTAACAAAGAAAAAATGTTCCTTTTTTTTTTTTATTGAACATAATTTTTTATGTATTGACCTGTCTAATTATGGAATCTTTTGAAAGTATATGAAAATTGCACCGAGATGGAAAATCATCTTCATCGTACACTGTATACAGTGTAAATAATTTTTTTTTTTCTATTGATTGGGAAAGCTTCATTAGGCGACATCTTGCAGTTGACTGGATAATGAGCCACTTGGAATGTTCACGAGATAAAACTACTCTTGAAATTAAAGCGAGCCTTGGAACAAGCTTGCCTAATTAATTTGTCAGCGTTACAGAAGCTATGAGCGGTATATTTGCGTCGTTAAAGACGGTAGAAAAAAGGGCAAGTTTAATATCTCGTTCATGATAATCGGAACACATCATCTGTTTAATCTTGAACAAAAAAAATAAAGTATACATACAAAAGCAATAATTGTAAGGGAAGATAAAAGACTCGTTACGACAAAATTCCATTAACATGAAACAAATGCCGGGCAATAAAATGGCACGATCCTGCCTCTCTGACGCCGTTTAAAACGGCTCGTCAATATTTTATTCCCATTTTGGTAAGAAATGGGACGAAGCGTACTCTCGCTTAATAAGTTATTAATTCTTGTCTGCCATGTATAACTGATGGGACTGATAAACGTCATAGAGTATATGCATGATAACGGGCACGTTTCACGGTGCAACATACATGACGATAACACAGGCGTTATAGCTCTAGGCGATCTGATATTAGCATCGTCGGCGTGATTCATGTTGCCATTTACATTTTAATTACATTACATTTGATAACGGTATTAATTTTATCGATGCAGTCCACTGGCCAGGTATTTCGCCGCTATTCTCCTCGTCTTTTCACATATGTCACGTCGTTATTAGACCCCCACTCGTTAAAGCCATTTTGTTATCTGTTTGCAGGACATTTATTTCCGGCCACCAAATTTCACACCAGTCATCGTGCCAGTTACACCGACTCAACAAAAAAAAGTAAGGATATATTTTTATGATTAAAATAACTTTTGAAATCATCTCGCCGAATATTTGTTTTACGGGAAAATAGCCAGGGCATCGACAAAAGCCAAACTATTTCGGTTACTTGTCAACATCCAGTGGCTCCAACATCTTGTTCTATTTTCTAATCAGTTTCCATTCGATAGTGTCAATCACAATTAGCACTATTTTGGAGAGAGGAAAAAAATTCAACAGCGTGCCTAAAAGTTTAGTACAATCCTCTATTGCTGTCTAATTTTATTCGGTAATTTTAAAACTAAAATATTCTCCCCTCACACTCATAATGTTACTTTTTCGGAATATGAGGTATCAAATTTTGCAAACCGTAATTTGAACTCTGTTACTTTAACTATTTCATTTGAACCTCGCAAAGCCCCGAACGGTACGTGCCGCGTGCGTAATAACATCAGCTTCTGAAATGGAAATACACGCTTTGGAGTATAATTATTAATTAAATTATGTTCAGCCGTTTAAAACTGTTTGAGAACTTATATACACACACCGAAGATCGGGGGGCTTGATGGCTGATGCGCGCCAGGCCGCACAATCGGCCGCGGTCGTGTTCCTTCATTGAGTCACACCGGCATAATTGAAAAGCACGCCGGACAATTAAATTGAATCACGATTAAGATGTTTTGCGAAACGCGGATGATTAATGGCAAGTCGTCCGTGCGAGTCTTAGATTGTTGCGGCGATCACAGATGGCGCTCATCGGACCATCACACGCTAATGAATGCGAAAGTTAATTAAATTAGTTTTGTTGTTAATTAATGCAACATCTCGTCGGGTGCAGTTGCGGATGTCGCATAGCTTCATTACGCGTTTTTTATGCACCCTTGGAGCTCATTTTTGTATGGCCGAGCATAGAAAGTCATTGTTGCATTCAAATTGAATTTGCATGTACAACACAATTGTCTTGCAAATCGCGGCAGCTATTTTTTTTAGTTTTTTTTTTTTTTCATATGTTTAGTAAGTTTGCCTCTGTTATCGACATCGCAAAACTGCCGCCTGCACCGTGCACGAACTTATCAAGACCGGCGATACTGTCTCTGACACTCGATGTAACAACTTCCAGTCCGATCCATTCAGTTTGCAAAGCGAACCGAAATTTTGCGCTGTCGAACTCGTAACAGAGCTTCAAGTCCGGGATCGGACAGATATAAGAGTTGCTATATCGCATTATGTTCTTACACGTAATATTGAATAAATGTGCGACCTTTATTTAGACATCAGTTGTTCAACTTTTGCGCCTGCGAGCACACACTTCAGATGCCCGAGCAACTTTTAAACAGCTCAGTGCGGCTTTTGAATTTCGGAACGCTGCATTATCATGTGAATAATTTCAACAGACTTTCAATGTATCAACCTTTTGATCTGTCTCAAAATGGAGTATCAAAATTTTATTCAATTATTCTTTTGGGTGACAAATTTTACAAATCATCAATAAAAAAAGGGAAATAAATAAATTTTTGAAATAAATTTGGGAGAAGTTTGAAAGATAATTGTGAAAAATTAAAAAATTGAAATTTACATAAAAAAAAGTGTTGCACGCATTCAATTATGCTATGTTTAATTTTGAAATTAATTTGAATATTAATTTTGAGTGTCAAATTCGTAACTGCGCGATAATAGTTGATAGCTGCTAATTATAACGGCAGCATTCATCCGGTGTGAGGTTGGCGCTCGTGGTCTGTTTTCCAGCAGCTACCATCAGCTGCTTAGCACACGAGGGCAGCACGGTTGCCACCTACATCTCGCCAGCTAGAACGATTTGTCATGCAGAAAGCATGCTCAAAGATTGAGAGGCCCTGTGGCGCCTCGTGGTTTACGATATAAATTGTTCCTGACCGTGTCGGTTTCGGGGGAATCCTTGCTCACGACCCGGTAGGTCGGCGCGGTATTCTGAATATTCCATGCGACTACGACATATTTATCTTCCGATTCCGACCGATACATCGCGCACCCACAAATTCGTAGGTACCTTTCGATTGAACGAACCATTGGGGTTCCAATAACAGATTGGCCTCGGCTTTCGAGAAACAAACCAAAAAATAAAGTCGTCTGATGAGGTTATCGTTACAAATGGGGAGTCGACCTCGACAATTTGGTCCCGATTTTTTAAAGGGATCCTTTATGCAAAATTTTGCAGCGTTGAAATATATATATCACACTCCAACCGCGGCGTTGCATGTTGTTAGGAAAATAAACTTTTTTTTTGCTCTCGTCGAACATGACGGAAAAGCGTACAATGAACAAGGAAAAAGTTCAATCTACAATCAATTATTCGTTACGATCACACCGCGGGGAATTTGCCATCAAAGCCGCGCGCGACGATCGATAACAATTTGTTACGCGACTTTTCCATCGCGCGTCAAGCAAATACAATTTGCGCGCCGAACGCCGCGGCGGGGTTAAGGGGACACCTTCTCACGTTACCTCGGCATGAATAATGTTCGTGCGGCGCGTTATCAGGAAAATCCCTCGCAGGTATCAGATGATCCGCCAGTAATATGTTAATAGCGGTGAGCGCGCGGGGTCATGAATCGAAGGAGGCCGCCGAGTAACGGTCGCGTATGTTAATCATACGCCTTTGGTTGCGCATTTTTCGTCGGACCAATTTGCATCGTAGCCACATAAATTTGCGCGCTCAGAATGTATCGCGCGCCGCGTCACTCTCGTCACAACCAATTACAAAATTAATCTCGCGCGCAAGTGTGCCGGTTTGCGAACCCGTCGCGGATGTGCGAAAATCCTCGCGCGACCGTTAGTCGTTGATTCCCGTATTGATTCCAAGATCTCTCGCGCGGGGGAAGATAAAAAACCGCCTGCCGTTCGATTTGCTAATTTTATTGCCGGGACCGTCTCCTCAATTACAAAACTTTTGCCGCCTCCCAATACGCAATTTACGTCGGCTTAATTGGTTACAAGTTTTCGCGACAAAACTTGGTCGTAAAGTTTTATCTCTTGCATGGAACAATTTTCATGGGAACACGACACCCTATCCCGCTGTCACGATAGAACCTTGAGAAATTTTAGGCGATGCTGATGCTCTCGGTGTAACCTACTTTTGTATCTTGCAGTGACCCCAAGTTACGAGCTGCTGGTATACATTGCTATTTCAATCATTCACGAAAGACGATAATTTTGAAATAGACGCGTGACGTAACATTCGACAGGATCTCTCCGATGAAAATTTCGGCACGGAAATAAAACTGCTATTTGATTATTTATAATTTTGGATTTACGTATACGAGAAAAATCTTCATATATTTTTGTATCCTTCGTTCTGTATGACGAAATTCGACAATTATCAAATCAATAATTTTTGAAATTCAATAATTATCCAATCGAGAATATTGGATCCAACATTTTCATAGTTCGATTACAGAGTTTCAATTTGCCTTTCGATTAGAAAATAATTTTTATTAGTATAATTTCTCCTGTAATTTTATGATGACAAAAATTTGTCGCCTAAATTAAATGTCTACTATGAGCGCTGACAAGTTGCTCGTTATCTATCACATAAATGATTGACGACAGAGTGTCGAATAATTTTTATATATTTAACTGACAGTGAAATAATTTGAATGCCTCCGTAGCGATATATGTTTGCACGTATTCATAACGTCGACGTTAAAACGTACATTTATTGTGCGGATTTGTCTTATAAGAATGATAGACAGTTGGACTGAATTGCTGATTTTGGTATAGTGTATGAAAGTATCGTCAAACAGTATAAAATCAGATGGAAATTTCTGACGTGAGATCAATAATCCATTTTTATCATCGCGCGCGATACCCAAACTTTTTTCAATCAAACATTTTATGGATGATTTCGGTCCAATCGAAGGCTATCAAGTAACATAAAAACTTTTCTATCATTGCGATCAAGTTTTTTTTGTTGATTTTCATGTTTTCAAGACTTCGTGCGATTTCTTGAAATAATTCTCACGCAATGGCACATGCCTCAGAAGAAAACTTGTATGTATTTATGATACTTATTTATATAATTAAAGAAGGAATAATAAAATTACTTTTTGCAAAACGTTAAACACTGTGGAATAATTTAGAATTTTTCGAATAATTATATTGAAATGATAAATCAATTTCACGGGGATTAAAAACTCCGCGTCCATTACGATCGAGGCGGGTAATTTAGATTCGCGCACGTTTCTTGTCAGAACTTCTCGGTTTATTATTATTTGAGTGATACAATTTTGATAAGGTTGTCTTGGCAGAACGTTCGGCCGTGCAGAATGTTATCTTGAGATTAAATATCTGGCCCCCGGACATATTATTCTGTCTGCGTCCTCCAAATTTATACGACAGCCAAGTATAATAGGGACAGTCGAAAATGTCAGTTAGCAAGCCAAGTAGATACACTGAGTTGATTACATACTCAACAAGATAAGCTGTCAATTTGATGGCAGTCACTCCGCTATTATACATATCGAGTCTCGCACTCTCTGTCATGAACCTGGCTGGTCTCATTTGGCCACCAGAGTGCATACATGAATAAAAATCTAAACGTCTCCAAAAATATAAATTTTCCAAGATCCCATTCAGTGATTGTCTTGTTTCGCTTAAAATGCGAAAATTTTTCGCGAATACCACAACCGTTTTCAAACCAAAACGTTCAAAGAATTTTGTTCCAAAAGAATTCAGAAGGAGTCGTGAACTTTTTCAATTGTAAATTAATTTTCGGTTCTTTTGTTTCACGATGAAGCCTCTCTGAATTCGCGCAGTTAAGATTGCAGAGCAAATAGTTACGGAATTACAAATCGAAAGTTTCGAAACCAAAACTCGTCCAATAAATAATCAGCTAGGAGTTGCATCTTAATAACAAGATGTAAACTACGACAAAAAAATTGCCCTCGAAAGTGACTAGACTGATTTATATAATTCTCGGCTGCAACTTGTGGCAAAGACATCAATTAATTGTTAAGTTGTGTTAAGTTTCAAACTTTCCTTCAACGTCTGCGAACATTTTCGGAAATTAACTACTGTATGACACTTCCGCCACCTATCCCAAACCTCAGATATTGAACCCCGGAGCTTGTGCTAAACTTCGAGTTTCATGTTTTCAGCGTTAACTGTGACCTGATTGATCAATTGTTTATTTCCTCCACAATAAATCGCATCTCTAGAAAAAATTGTTTCCGGGCTCCGAAAGGAATTGTCCTGCAAATGAACTGGGTCCCATGATGACAATTCATCGGCTGTAAGCGGGGCCTCGCCCTGTAAACCCTCATGTTTATAAATAAATGTTTTTTATGTAAAATGAATAAGTCTAAAAATAACAAGCAAAAAAATTTAAATTGTCTATAATAGAATTGAAAATCAAATACGACATATATTATGATTTCAACCGCGAATCGAACCCGGTCTAGTCAAATACAAGCCTGTCACCTTGCGCATTGTGCTTAACCGGGCATGCCCTTAAGGGGCCCTGAAGATGTTCAGGGCACACCTTGAAAAATTGTTACTAGGGATATTTTTAAACCAAAAATGTATAAATTAATTTCAGTATGTTAGATAATTTTGTTTTTTTGTCATAATTTATAGTTTTCCTTTGATATACCGAGATTTGTTCATGAGAAACTACGTTTACATGATTTGTAACTATAGTGATGAAAACAAAAGAATTTTTTAAAAAGGAAATGAAGCATAAAATTAATTCGGCCGGGTTGTTAATTTTGCAATTATTCTACACTTGAACTTCGAGCGGTATTTCGATACCGTTGTAGTGGCACGACGATTTAAATACAATACTGATGTGTGTATATTATCACATCAATTAACGTGGCAGCAATAAAATTTCATCTACAATTTCATTACTCGGCTATGAGAATATAATAAAAACGAATAAACGAAAATCATCACGCGGCAGAGGTTCAATGACGTTGCGGATCGGTCAATCTCGTTTGATGAAGTGCAGTTTAACAAATTATGACGGACAATATTTAGGCAGGGCTGTGGATAAAAATTCGGTACGGTCTGGTGAATCTGAATTGAATTTCATCGTAGATGTTTTTTTTAACTTAATAATCCGTGATGGTTGTCTATCCGTTTGCAGAGAGGGTTTTCATTTTCATCCGACAGGGCGAAAAATTTCTATGATGTCATTCAAATCGCTCTACCGAACAGAAACAATTGTCACGGGCATTAAAATATTTCTAAAGATTATTTCAACAAACATTTATAATTTGCAACGTTCAAGTCTCGCTGCTATTTACTTATGAACAATTACAGGGATACAAAGGCACGGAGCGTGGAATTGCTTGTGAATGTATAAACTGTCATTTACTTATTGTAATGAAACGAAACTACCTGTAACAGTCGCTAAAGTACTCAACTGCAACTTTGAGTCATAAAAAAACGCAACAATAGATTCATGAATCGCAGTAACAATAAATGTTTCATAAACAGGAGTTATTATTTTAAAGCGTATACCGGGTAAGCAGCAGAGAATTGTGCAACAATTCTATCATGCATTCAAACGCCGATTGTTACAACTTTGATTACAACAGAATTAAAAATGTTATGCACCATTGGAAATGAAAGAAAAAAAGTATATTAGACATTTGATTGAATCTAATTCATTAAAAGTAAAAGAGGAAAATGTATTTTCAGTCCCATTACGAGAATAAAAAGTGATAATACGGTACAGAGAGAAGCAAAATAAACGAGAAAAGCGTAACGTTCGCGACTCGACCAACTGTTCCGTAATAAAAAATCCATTTGAGCAAAAACTTGTTCATCTCGTATAGCGGATGGGTCTGACCCAACTTTTTCGTTGAAATGAACGAAACACTTCTGGCAAAGTTTGGGAAGTTAGACGGTCCCCGGTCCCGCATTATGCTACGTGTGTAAAATTTGCACGACACACCCGAGCTCGCTTGATACTGTCTTGATGATTTAGCGCAGTCATGCACGAGGCCAGGCGAAAAGATAGAAACGCGCGCGCGGCGGGCGACGCCAGCAACTCGTTGAAACTTGGTAGCATCGTTGTTTCTTGTTTTACGGGGCAGAAAACTACTCGGGTGCTTAAGAGATAATTTGTCAGCGCCAAATTACGGCCGAAGGTAACTTGAACAGCGGCGCTATTAAAAGCTCGCCAAGCTGAACCAGAAAGCCTCACCTTTATCCTGGCAAAAACCCTCTTGTAACCGAGTAGTCGAAGTAGACACGGATAACAAGAAAAAGAAAACACGTTAAACGCATCGTTAGACGTACGTAACTGAATGCACACGAAGGTGTGATTCGATGCAAGGCGAAGAACCGAGCCGCATCCTCCTCACGGAGTTAATTAGTTGAAAAACGTGTAATTGTCCCGTGAGACTGATTTCCGCTCTTTTTTCTTCTGTCGTTTCATTCACTTTGTTTCCTATAGTATTATTTCATTCATTTGATTTCTCAAATTGAAAATTACCATCATCGTTTAACTTTTTTTGTCGACGTTAAACGTTGATTTTATAAGTTGACAAATCGAATTTGTAAACTATAGTCTACACATTTATATTTTTATTAAAGATAAATAAAAAAAAATATTACATATTATTGCTACAACCAGTCAACCAGTGTTTCATAAAATTTTATTTAAACAAATGTTGGTGTAACTTAATATGAAATTGCACAAAAAAGGACAGCAAAGGAGTATATAAATGCAAACATTATCTCATAACAAAGAAATTGTAAGAAAACGTCGCGGAGTGTACAAGAAACGAAATTCCACGCGGGCGAAACAAATGAAAAAAAGGACAAGCACGCGTTGTCCGAATATGCAGCTTTTATACTTGTTGACAGCGGCGGGCAGCGAGATGTTCTTTTCGCAGATAAAATTTAGCGGTCATGTTGCGGTGACGGTTGACTCCCTCGATTTAAATATTTTAATATAAAACAGCTGTCACGCCTAAGGAAAATGCAAGTTATATTGACCGTAAGGCGTGTGTTGCCTTCTGTGCGCGCAGTTACCTTTATTTCCGTTTTTCTGAAAGCGTTTGACGCCATCCCGCCACTGGGCTCGCCAAGATTTTCATGAATATTCTTCAGTGCACATTAATTTACTTTATAAATATGCATCGAAAACCGAGCATTTTACTATCACCGGCAAATTAAGCTTTCTATCTGTCTGCAGCTTTAACCTTTCCTAGTTCTAATCTAAGATACGAGAGAGATGTTTCAAGGCTGCAAACTCATCGGCAGGTGTTTGCTGTCAGACGCGCGCGATTTTCGTTCAACGAAATTCTCATCTTTTGCGGAGAACGAGAATTAATTTAATCATTAATTTCCGACCTCCACTTTACATACTGATTGAAAAGCACAAATTTCTTGGATGAAAATTCGATACGTGCTTACCGGTCGGAAAATGCAATATAATTTGAAAATTAAAATCCGACTGGTGGGGGTGGGCTGAGGGCTGATTTCATAAATATTAATCGGCACTTCTTATACGAGCGGATGTACAATGGGAGAGAGATTTCGCGGTTGACGAAAGTTTGCAACAATTTTTTATCAATTTTTCTATGTGAACTGGTAACAATCATGATAAGTCAATTTAATAATTCGTGCGCATGTAATATTCATGCAAATGACTCTGTGTATTCTCTCGTTGACGCGGTGACGTATTCTCACGATTCCCCGAATAATTAATAACTTAAATAATACAATTATGTTCATTAAAATAATTTATAACGTAATGTAAATTTATACATTCGCGTTTCAGGTGTTGAATGCTAACGAGTGAACTGCGTCGTACAAAAAGAGTGCAGCGAGAACGAATGAAAATTATTGTTTCAAAATACACACGTAAGAGCATCAGAACGAGCGCGCGTCCCAAAATTTGCTTATTTTAAAATTCTTTTCACTTATATAATTGCAATTCGAATCTTCTCAACATTTTGGATAATTAAATCGTGGCGCGGCTGATTGTTCCAGCGAGCGCTGGCCGATGCATGTAAAAATGCATGCGCGCTGCTTCCGCGCGTGTTATTAGACGTGAAAAATTTGTACGCCGATTTGCATAAGCGACTCGTTTGCATGAAAACTTATTAAAATTTTCGCTCGAGCAATAAACCATTCTAGAACCTTACACACGCTGGATCTGCGCAATCATCTCTCCAGGTGTAGTTGATGCTTTCTGACTTGTCAAATAAATAATTGCCGCCAATGAGAAGCGCGGCTAAGGAGGTGCTTTGATATTCAACAATTTTCGCAAATACATGCAAATTGACTCGCTGCATTCTTAATTTTGCGTGCGGTTAAAAGTGACGTCAATTTCAAGTTCTTTTTTTTATTTTTTTTTTGTAATTCACAATACGTGACTGTGAACAATGAAATTAAAAAAGATAGACTTTGCAACTTTAGACACTCTTGTTGTTTTTCTAATTAAAAAATGCAGTCGCCAGACTGCGGGGACCAAGTTATTTCTATAAAAATTAAAATGTTTATAATTTTTTTCGAGATAATCATTTTATCATTTAAAATTATGCTGTGAAATTATTTTATTTGTAGAAAAAAAAAAGATTGTACAAAAATACTATGGTTTATTTTGGTTATTTAGTAAACTTGAAATTCATCAAAAGTATGTTCGGCGAATTCAAAAGCATTTAATAACAAGATTTTACTCTCGCCGGATTCAAATCGAATAATGTTGTTATCTAAAGATAACATGATTCGCGCGCAACAGCAAGGAACGCAATATTTTTGAAACAAAGAAATTAATTCGCGAAATCATTATAACGTCGGTGAAACGCAATTCGTGCGCGCTGGAAATATGTTGAAGTTTATTTTATTTTTTCAACCGCGGCGTGGATAAAGTTTGGGACTCCGACGGGCGTACTTTAACGAGTTTGTTATCTCGCTAATGATTTGCATCACGTTATCGTTTGTTGGACTAGCGAGAAGTTGCATCGTCGATTGCGGATACCGATTCAGTTAAAAAATTTTAGCTGCCAGAAGTTTGCATTTTGTGCGCCCATCTTATTCTTCAAACATGCATCAACCAGCTTCTTTGCCTGTAAATTAGATAGCCATTTGCGGATTAGAAACTTCGGTTAAGCTAAGTTACCGAGTCTTTACCGACCAGCCACGTAACTATACATGGGCTAAACAGCCGACAAAGTTGCGCTGTAA
Source organism: Trissolcus japonicus (assembly GCA_030522925.1). Lineage (NCBI taxonomy): Eukaryota > Metazoa > Arthropoda > Insecta > Hymenoptera > Scelionidae > Trissolcus > Trissolcus japonicus. The sequence goes on from JAPYZS010000483.1 coordinate 54,135, forward strand.
CTTAAGACGAAGACGTTCGTTGACTTTTCTCACTCTTTGCTCTTCAATGGTACGTCACCGGTTTAACAGATTTGTATTGTTTAATAATGATTCAACCCTTCTTGTCGGGTGTTTGAATTATTACTTACGTTGAGTTTAACCGTTTGGAAGTGCAAGTCAAATAAGACAGGCGGGCGTAGTTGCAAGTGTGATCAAATATCGATCCACGCTCGAATTCACATATCAAATAAAATAAATGATTCATAAAATATTATTAGTGCAGACTATTATTAAATGATTAAATATATCTTCTGTTTACATTTTAATTTTAATTAAAAATTTTTAATTTGAAACAAAAAAATGAATTACAATAACATTCTCAAAGCATGTAGTCAGGCAACTAAAAAAATTAAAATGAAAATTGACAATGGCAAAACAAATGAGGAATTTGTTGAACAATACTGTTATTTTAAACGACTTTTTTTAGATTATACTGATTTGAAAATGTACAATGCCTTTTTTGTTTTATTGGTGCATTCTAACAATCTAATCCATGTTCAAATAAAAAAAATTTTCAATATACTCGCCAGAGAATTTCATGATTTATTGCGTTTCATCGCGAGACTGCGCGTGTAAGTTGGCTGGTCGCGATGCACTCAGTGACAATAAAGGGAATTTTTTTTATATTGCTTTTCGATAAAAATCGTCGTAAAATCCACATACGAGTTGTTTTTTTTTGTGAGATTTTTTTTCGTTCAAATTACTTTTGATATGATGATGAAAAAAGGGATTTTTTGTAAATATACGTATCATTTTCGTGATAATAAGATTGAAAATTGTAATTGACAGCAAAATTGATAATATTGACACGAACATTGACTGGGATCGATGGGATTTTCGTGACCTCCGTCGTGGGAGGTTTCGAAGAAATATTGTCTGTTTTTCATTTCCGCTTCCTAATCCTCTAATCCACCGCACTGATTCTCAAACAAACAAGACCGTCTCAGCACGACGCCTTTGTCAGCGTAGACACGCGTGTCTCATGGCATGTAAACGTTGACATCTGCCATTTAAATTGCTTTAAACCGACGATAAAGTGAAGGGACCATTATTCTATCAAACGACTTTGACTCGAAGGTTATACGTTATTCAAAATTCTAAGATACTCGTGTTTGATTTTGGCTTAGTTTTGTAATACAGAAAAGACGACGATCCTCTGCCTCTAAGAGTCGTCACGATTTTTTGGGACGATAATAAAATAGTCCTATCATTCATATACGGAAACGCATCAAAAGATTGTTACAACAATTTTGATCGAAATTTCAATTCAATGATAAACAAATTTTTAACAGTTCATGAAACTTGGTTTTCGTCATTAAAATTATTCAACTATCTGAAAAGATCAATCAAACGAAAAAAATATAAATTCCAACGGCTGAATTGAAATCATATAAAAAAACCTATCCGTTCGCGGAAATTTGATTTGGAATGTAAAACGAATAATATTAATCTAAGCTTAACTCTTCAAATCATCACAGATAAAGTATGATGACGAAACTGTAACAAATTTAATTCTCCTGATTTTATTCTACTTTAATAGCACATTTACATTTCTTCCGTTTCGTCAGACATAATGGATCGCTTTCGAGACAGATTATAGAAAAAATTATTCTCAGATTCAGATGTTTTCTGTACAGAACCTGAGTGGACGAAAAAAACTCATCAAAATTCATTATCGTAGAAAAGAGTCAGATATTTGAGAGACAAATGCATAAAACAGAAATCAAGAACCTCAATGATGTTTATCAACCTGTTATAATTTTTGTACGTTATCTTATCTGACGAGTGAATCGTTTTTACAATTCTGGTACGAACCGACATTGGCAAATTCAAATCAGAATAATTTTCATATCTATGTGCAATTTCATAAATAAATGTACTTTATTTTCGGGGGATCGCAATTTTAACACACATCTCACGTCGTCATTGAAGCGTATGATCGAAAGAAAAAAGACGCACAAACTCGTCTCCAGAATCCCCAGCGATAACTGTCAAAAAGATGACATCATCCAGCGGAATAATGAAGGATGATGGTGTCCCGACGTCTGGTTTGCAAGCGGCTTCAGCGGCACGAAACTGCAAAAGTGCTTTCGTCGAAAATTGAAAAGAAAGACGGGTAGCTACGGATCCGGCTGATCCAACGCCGACTGGGATCGTACCTTAGCCGATGCGTAGTGTATCCCGAAGTCGGCCTGGCACGCCGCAAATCCGTCTAGTCTGGATCCTAGAGGCCCTAGAGGATTTACGATTGCAAGCAAACGGCGGGAAAGGAACAGCGAGGCAAAAGAATGTCAAGCTCCGCGAATGCCAATTTCACGATCGAAATGCAATTTTGCGTCGGTCCACGTAGGATTCCTCTTCTCCCTCTCTCTCGCTGTGTTTTTTTTTTCCTCCGTTCTCATCCGAGTTCTCAGAATGACTCAAACATTTTCACCGACACAACACGTAATTGGCTTGCGAAAAGTGTGTCTCATATATGTTTATATATTGATTTGTGAATAAAATTGTACTCCTCTGATTGATTGTCAGCAAATTGATTGCCGAGTTCTGATTCGTCCTGGTTTGTTAATGATATTTCGTTGTGTTGGCGTTAGCGAACCGTTTCCTGAGGAAAACGGAATATTGATTGAGCGAGGAAAGAAAAGGCAAATAATTGTGTCAAGAATGCGATTTCTCTCTCCCCTTCTTTTATCCTGTCGGGGGCAATTCCGTTCGAATTCGCGCGGTAATTATTTTCATCGTCGCGTTCGATCGTTTTGGAAACAAAACAATTGGCAAAACAAAAGGGGGAGTCGATCCAGGCGCGAGGTTTTACAGTCGTGATTCGTGTTAACGATCCTGGTTACTGATTTTGCAAACGATCGGGAATATAATTCGGCAATGAAATTTTGATTTCAATTGGCGGAAAATGAATGATAATTACCTTTGAGTGTCAGGCGTATCTGGTCTAACGATGCACATTGAAACGACAGATATACGTAACTTTATAAACATATCCGACACAGCATTGCGTATTCATAGCGACATAAACGATTCAGCTGGTATAAATGGAAACTACATATCCGATTTAATGCATACGCTTCGTGCAATTGCAATGTCAGTTGTCTAGTAATAATGCGTCGTGAATGTGCAACGCTGCATCGCCCATTTCGACGTTTACGGGAAAAAGATTACAGAGGTGCGTATCGACGTCGCGTTTAGTTGCGAGAAAACCCCAAGCGTATGCGACTTTTTTTCATTTAGCTCCGCCGCCGAAGAATGAATTCGCACTAAGAATCAAGGCGGAAAGCGGCCCTTTGAATCAAAACGTGACGATGCGAAAATAAGACACTCTTTTTCACCCTACGTTGAGTTCAATAAAAAATAGTATCTTGGAAAAAAAATGTTCGATAATAAAAAACTCTTTTGATGTGTTTTGCAAATTAAAAAGAAACGTTTGATTAAAAAAATTCAAGCGAGTCAAAAGTCTTACAAAAGGGTCATTTCAAGTTTATTCCTTAATTTTTTTATTTGTTAATGTTTGTACAGCGGGATAATTAAAGTGACCAGAACATTTGACACCCAAGTATAGCTCAAATGTTGAATCCAAGAGCTTATCGACGTTAATTGCAGCAAAAGTTTCGAAAAGTTATACAGTGGCGTGCCCCGGTATCTTAATGACGATTGCGTTCTATTCATTTACGAAACAAAAAAAATAACAGTATGAAACGTTTACTTTCGTTTGCTTGTTCATTGCAAAGTTTTTGACGGTTTTTTGATGAATTCGTATTTTTCGTGAGCACGCAGCTGTTGAACTGAAAGAACGCTGAGTACACATTCCATTAACCTCGATGGTTTCTTGGTATGCACGCAGTACAATGACTTTTTTCGATTATAAACTATGTGATGATTTTATGTTATTCAATCTTCAAAAGAGAAACGCAAACTACAATAGAATCCTTTTTTTCTAATTTGTCTGCAAGAATGCAGAAAACATTCTTCGTTCGGTGCAGAGTTACATTCAATGTTATTATCATCAAACTTTGAAGCGAGATTCCGTTAAAGTAGAAAAATTTCTTCTGGACAAACGGAATTCCACGCACACGAATGATAATCTTTTTTTTTTTGTTTGAAAAAAAGTGAATTTTATCATGCGGCGAAGGAGCTGTCTGTTTTGGAATATAATTTACCTCTAAGCGTGTCAAATGTAGCTTTATCTGAGAGAGCTGCTGAGGAAAATATTATTTAAATCTTTTGAATGAAAATTAAACAGATTTTCTTTTACGTTCGCTGATGTTGAATTAAGTGCATTGTTTACACGGCAAGTCGACTCGGCGCGCGAACCACATTTTTGTCATCCCGTTCGCAAATTTCGTAATAAACCGTTGGGGAGCGATGTTAAATTGTTTTTCTTGAAAATAAACGCGAACCGAAAGTGAAGGCGCAATTTTTCATCGGATTTTCTTATCCAAATAATCGCGCAGTCTGTGAATAATTGATCCAATGGAGCGACGGAAAAATCGAACAAGTGTAACTCGATTCGAATAACGTTATTTTACGTTGGCTAAACAAAAAGAAAGCGCACGATTGAAAATGAATAAATTTGAATATCCCGGATAAAAAAGGGATTTTCTTAGCTCTCTCTTCGAGATTAAAGTGCGACCGTGGTGCGAAAAATAATGCAGCCACTTCTTTTTTTGGCGCCGAACGAAGTCGAGTGGAAGGAAAGTCGTTCGAAATTCAGCCGCAGTAGAAAAGATTGCGAAGATTGACAAAATGCCAATCTTTGACTCAAAAATTTGCACTGTCCAAGCGAATCGAACTAGCTTTAGCAACGTGGATTTAAAATCGGTTCAGGGCTTTTTTTTTGCCTCGACTTGGTAGTTTCTTCCCCCGACTTTTTTTTATATCCACTCGGCTTCCGTTTACTTCGCCGTCGCGTCTTGAAGTAACGAGATCCCACTATTTCACAGAAACTTTGAAATTTCTTGCAAGGCAGATTCGCAAGTGTTTTACATATAAATGAAAAGTTTTGGGGCAAAGTTAATAGAATTATTATAGATATACATGTATTATTGAGCGCGCAATCTCGTGAGATACTCGTGTGACTTAATGCAATACTTTCTAGTCGATGAGGCATGAATTTTGAGCTACCTCGTAATTGGGAACCACACGTGTTTAACAGCTTTATGAAGAGTCGTTGCGGACGAAATTGATAATAAAGTCGCGATATTTTTACACCCCCGTGATGCTAAACGGCCGATTATATTCATGGGATGATTCGCCGAGTCGAACGCAGTGATTTTATTTGCCAAGTACGCTGGCGTTGCGAATTCAAAATTCGATCAGTCTTTTCTGGTAACGTCACAAGGTAAACATAATTCGATTAACGAGGACGCGACTGTGTATCGAAGTGGACGTAATAAATCTGTGGAATTTTTAACGCGCGATCGATCAGAGGAAGGGTATATTCGAAAATGATCAAAATTTTCACGAGAAAACCTCATGACTTAATCATAGACAGGCACCGAAACGATGCGAGGGTAAAATAAGTTAGCTAATTTTGTAAAATGTCAGATGTTTTATTGTCAGTCAAATTTGTGCATCAGTCAAAAAGTGTAGGTAGTAATTTTTACATGCGAGCATGAATAAATGATTACGCAGGCTTTCTTTTTTGCTACACGGCAAAATTTTATTTAGAATAGCGTCGAAAATAGGATGAACGCAGTTTCTGACAATTTATGTTTGCTCCGAGAGAGAAATTTTTATAGTTCTTTATTGATCGAATCAATTTTATCAGAAAATCGGAGTGAAATTAAGGCCGAAACTACTGCTCAAATAATTCATTAGAAACGAAGAATTATGTGCCGGCTTCTTGTAGTGCCTTGATTTAGCGAGCGGTAAGCTTAGTGAGAAAGTACAATAATTTTCATATGATTGCGTAATAAATATAAAACGATTCGAACATTGTTTACTCTGTTTTCGGTCAGTCTTTTTGATATGATAATAGGAAATTTAGTCTACTGATCCATCGGGCTTTTAAAAAAGAGGAAAAATAAAATATTACTGAAAAAGTAAAAAAAATTCATGTATTTTTCATTTTTTACGAAAAACCAACAAGGTTAACAAAGAACTGTCTTTCAAAATTTTGACTCAAATTAGAAAAAAAAAAAAAATCGAAAAGCTGTGCTTAATTTGAAAGTACAGGGTCTTTCATATCTGTTAAAAACAAGATGCAACGCAAAGTCAAAAAAAGCTCAAAAAATGGTGTAAAAATCGTGTTTCTCATGCACCACTTTCAAATAAAAAAAAGTAGCGTGAAATAAGAAACGCTTTTTCATCAACTCTACGTTTAGACAGAAAACATTTGAAATTATAATATTCGACGTCTCCGGAAACCCGAGGCGAATCCGAACGTTATCCGGGACGCTTGAAAATGGACTGCATAAAACACCAGGAACATGTTGCACTTTTGACTATCTGCTTGAATTCAAGACATCATTTTTTACAGCAAGAGCACAAAAAACCGTTGGAATGCTAAGCTTCTTGTTTCTCGGCCTCGCCTTCCGCTTGGCTTCAAGCTTGCAAACGAAGGAATATAAATTTGCAGCTTTTTTGCCCGTCCGACCTACGTAGTTCCGGACGGGGCGCTCGGATCGCTGACTTTTCATGCCACCTTGTTATAAACAGTTTCATTTTTACGAACGGACAACGTTCCGCACGACACAAGGCTTACACGAAACTTTCGAGTTCTTCGTTGCGGAATTTTGCGCGCGAATCCGCGCGACCCAGTTCCAGGGATTAAAAAATACTTAACTTTCGTGATGCGGAAGCTGAACAATGCAATAGCAGAAAACGACACCGAGAAATCAGTAGTATTATTTTGTGACTTGCAGCTTTTTATATATACTTTGTTAACACGATTCAAAAGGTACATAAATTTTTCGGAAATTCTTACATCTTAATTATTTTAAATTTTGATTTTGTGAAATACATATTCACGATAGAAAATGTTTACCTTGTTTGGAATTGAACTTAAAATGAAAAATATGCGATAAAATACAGAGACGAAGCATGTGTTATTTTAGGATAAATTGGATTGATATTCCTCGACAACAGAGTCTTTAGCGAGACGTAAAACTATTTATCTCAACGGGGGAAAACATACATTCGAAGCGTCCACAAGTTGTTTCAGGCTACACATTGACACGAGATCAATAATGTTCGGACCATGTCATGCTGGAAACAGTACGTCGAGCAGCATCAATACTTATTTGCCAAAATGAAGTTAGGGGTTGCGGTGCACTCGTTGGGAGCACTGAAGGAATTCAATTACACCGACACGTGTATCTTTTACGTCTTATTAGCGGCCTTCTGCCACATAGTCTAAGTAATGCAGTGTACCAGGCTAATTTTCTTTTATTTATCTATTGGTTTTCGTAAGGACTAACTTTGATGAGATTCAATTGAATCATGAAGATTTTTGCCCTTCTTTCACACAATCAATATCTCTTCCCTATAGTAGAAATATCACGTGGACTCTATTCGATATAGCTCTGATCTTGAACACATAAGTATAAATTAATGGCTGATAATTTGATATTAAACAGCTTATTTTATAACAGAAGAAATGTAAATGCATGATACATTAAGAGAAGAGTAGGTATACAGATTCACATAGTTCTATAGAAAAAAAAAAAAAGGATAGAGTTGACTGGTTGATAAGTTTTGGAGACCGATTGATACATCTAGCAAAAAAATTAGAATCATTGGTCAAGGCATTTAGCAACGGTCTCAATGCTCTCCATGTATTTGGTTTGGAGTTCAGCGATGTGTTCTGGGCTGGTGCAGAAGTTGATGTTGGAGGCCACGCTCAAGATGTTTTCATATTGTTTGCTCATACTCACTATCAAGTGGGGAACCTTCGTCCTGATGAATTCCTTGGCCTTATCATCATTCTGGATAGAACAAAAAATTCCACAATTAAATTAAATAAAAGGCATACAATTATTAAGGAATGTTGATAACTCTGTCGTAATTGTACATACTTCACTGACACAAGCAAGACCTTCAGAGGAGTTGAACTTGTATTTTGCGACGCATTTTTCGGCTTCTTGGCGGAAAACGGTGAGATCAATGATGAGTTGTTTTGCATGATCAACGAACTTGGAAAATTGATTGGTTCCAATTTGGGCACGATCTTGCACGCACTTGTCAATAGCTTTGTAAATTTCGTCATGAGTGGCATGCGAATTAAGGTAAGAATCACGGCAAACACCATTGAAGCTGATACGCTCATTTGAGAAAGATGCAAGCTATAACATATTCTCGTTCATTTGAAAAACGAAAATAATTTTTGATCGTAAAGTTGAAGATTATTATGTTTTTTCTTACCCTACTGTAGATCTGTAGAAAATTGTTGGCAAAAGCAAAGTTCCTCGCAATCACTTCGTCAGCGGTGAAAAAGTTTTTCTTCATGTGATTTTCAATGGCGTCAATGTTTTTTTGAATTTTGTTTGTCGCTTCAGAGACGATTTTCTCAACGTTGTAGACAATCTCTTCAGAGGCAGTTGGTTGGGCGAAAGTCTGCTGAGCAGAAACAGCCTAAAAACGGGGAAAAAATTTTATTTATAGTTTATAGTTCTATTATTGAAAAAATATGCATTTTCTCGTAAACATACGAAATTTTAATAAAAGATTCAAATATATCAAATATCATATATATTTCCACTTACAAAAAGAAGTACCGCCCCAAAGGCAAAGTTCTTGATGAATGCCATTTCCAGGTTTATGAATTTTTTACACTGATCGTTTGAGATCCTGGAGAAGTGTAATCAAATTTTTCAAAAAAAATTTCTTTTATAGTAGGAAGTTACACATATTCATGTCATTATTAACTATGTTAACGGGATGCGATTTGAAAAAAGTTGTTTAAGAAAGTGTCAAGTTTCTTCTGTACGTGTGAAAATATTTTTTCCACTGCCATTTTCCATTTTTCCACTTGTTTCTCAATTGCTAATAAGTTTTAAATGTATATTTTTTTAATAATAGTGCATTTTTATAATACTAAGAAATTAAAAATTAAATTAAAATTAAATTATTTGTACAACATAATATTTATTTTTATTCTCTTTAAATAAACAATGTTAATTTCTTTCTAATAATTTCTACGAAATGATTCTTTCACATAATGATAATATCATGAGAAATGAGGAAATTGATTATTATTCAATCATCATTTATTTCCTATCAAAAATGATTCTGAGGTATAACAAAAATGATTTAGAATTATATTAACGTTCAATTTTGTTTAAACAATCTCTTCTTTTCTTAATTTAATATGTCAAAGAAATTGAATAAACTTTATGGTTAAATCACCTTTTTTCCAGGGTCATAAAAAATAATATCAATTTTTCAGACTGAACGGACTTCTGAACAAGATAGTTAAGATTTTTGGATGACATAAATATCGTATATCAAGGTTCTACAATTTATTCCGATCAACATTTCTAATAAGGATTTTCTGATTCATGACAGACTTATTTAATTAAAACAATTTTAGATTAAAAATATTGCAAGATTATCTTTGTCCCGCAATAGTAGGCGTCGCAATATCTGGTTAATTGGGTCATCATTCACCGCAGGCTCATCGATCTAGTCATAACGACCGGCGGCGTCCCTTGGTCTTGATCCAGAATCGTGTCTTCCCGGGTACCGAGAGTCTCACCGCAAGTCCGGTGCATGGTCCCTGGACCTCAAGCTTTAATGACTTTTCCGTCGCAATTTTTCGTACCGAATATTCCATTTGAATAGCATGAATTCGTTGAAAGTACGAATCTCTTGTATAAATTACGCAAACGTCTTGAAAGAAGAAACCAATAAGGCGCCCTGAACCCTTCATTAAAACTCGACAAAGATCGCCCGGCTGGCTCTTTTTCTCACCCGCCGATGCTCGTCTTCTCTCGGGCGAAATCGACGAGCACAAGCTCGAACGCCGAGAATATTAAAAGTTATTCCGACGAGGAATAAAATATCCAAACTTTTGGCTCTTGGCAAAAGTCGCGCCCTCGCCATTATATATCCACTGTTCATAAGCCCTAAATAAATTGTCCGCGCCTTTTTGCATCGCACCGATATATATTTCCGAGGCGTCAGTCCGTCCTTGAATTAATCTCCGCACGACTTGAACTCGACTGCTAATACACAACGACATCGATCGAAAGTCACTGTGCTTCTTTTTCAATGCGAGACTTCTCTCGGGCCGGGCGATTTATCGCCCCGGGCTGTTTTGCTCGAGCACACCTTTGTCTTTATTAAATAATATTCGGGCAAAATAAATGAGGTTTGTCGGGACGGCTTTGTCGGGGCTGCCAAAGGATTTTGCGAGCTTATGTGCCAAGTGCCACGAAGTGAGAGAAGTGTCTTCGTCTAATGAGCTCGGCATCAATGGGGATTTTAAGTTAGATCGCTGCTGATCGAATTTCACGTTTGCTGTCAAAAATTCTGCGACATATCGCAAAAATACTGTCGATCCTCAAGTTTATACATCACGACGTCGAATTTTCTTTATACCATCCGGTTTTTCAAATTCTTTTTCCACAAAAGAAAGTATCATTTTGAATTTTTTAATATCAAAAAGTGTCAGCTCTTTCGATTATAAACTGAAATTCTGGCAGTATAATTATGTGCGCTCAAGAAAAATCCCCCGACACCCCCCAGAGCGGTGGAACTTCCGGCACTTCATCTTTCAAACTTTGCAGTTTCTTTAGCTCTGATGTAAATAAAAGTGGGGCAGTTATCTTAGAGCATTGTCGAAATAGTCCTCTTCTCATTCCGTCCAATTTCCGTTAGAAGGTATCCGCTCTTAACCTATATTTCATAAGTACAAACGATGTGCCTCGGTCGTCCCTCAGCCACCCCCTTCGTATTGCCATTAAACAGAAACGGATGTCAGCGTATACATAGCGCAGACTATATATGAATATTTTATGTTACAGAGGCCATTTCACGGCAAAGACTTTGCATCGCTTAAAAATATCAGTGGTCGCTGACGAAGTTGGTTGCAAAGAAGCGGTATTTCAATGCGCCGTTCCATTTTTACCAAAGAGCTTCCGTTTACAGAATCCCTTGGATCAAACGAATTTTTCTGTTATTTTTTTTTCTCTCCTTTTTTTCATTTTCTTTCCCTCATTCTTTTTTATATTCTATATTTTCCATCCCTCGCCAGACTCTAAACCGCGATAATATCGCAAGTTCCTTTTTTCAACTTCAGCAATCGAAATGCGTTGGAAAACGCTGACGATGGCGCTGCAACTTGAAGCGGTTGCGTTTTACCCCGTGGAAATGCACGCAATCATGCACTGCTCGCGGGCTTGTCTCCTTCCGCCAGACTACACCGCCAGTCCTTAGAAAAACGGCTTATTTGCAACTTTTTTTGAATATCGCTCAAGTCATCGAAAACCCCCTGCCGCGGAGAGAACACTCTGTTAGACAGTTATTACGTCGTGTAGGAACGCGCGTTTTATTGCGTAATCGCAATCCTGTCGCATTTCGAGTAGATTCGAATCGAATTTGGTCTGCGATGACAATAAAACGTCTCAATAAGTCTACTCGCTGCTTTCCGACGATATAACGTTTGCAGACAAATTTTTTTTTCAATTTTGTCGTAGTCAAATGGTTTGATTTGTTTGTTGCAATGTATCATTTTTTTTATATTTTTTATTGATACGTATTATTGTTCGTTTTAATTTTTTGTTGAAAATTGTCAACAATTTTAAATCAAGTAAAAATCGTTGCGTTCAACGCGGTTTAAATAATTCTTTTACATGCAAATTTTGAATGACTCCAAATGCGAATATATAAAATCTGTATTCGATAGAAAGAATTTTATGATATTTTTAGAAACTTATTTGACGTTACTTTTCATGGTAATGTGTATAACTTGTAGCGTTGAAACGTTTGAATAAAATTTATAAAATTAGGAATTTGTAAATTCACATTTCAGTTCGTATTCAAAGAGTATTTCGAAAATATAACATCAGCAACTGTTATTGGTAAATTTTATTTTCCAACTGGCAACTTGGAAAATCAGTTTATTTTTATAGTATCTTATGTAACAAAATTGAAAACAACTCAGTCAATAAAGATCTTTTCTTTAAAAAAAAAGAAAAAAGAAAAGATGGAAAAACCAATTATCGACTTACGTAATTCAATTATTAATAAAGCTTTGCTGAGCTAAAAAATTTTCCTTTTTTCTCAAAGGAAAAAGCGCCGGTAGGCAGAAGAAGCTGCACCTAAGCATATTATATAAATGTAGCATTGTCTCCCGTCGAGAAGTTTGAAATGGAAAAATAATCTTAGCAAAAATGTTTTGCAATAATAACAGCGATACGTTTAAAACTGGGAGTGGAAAGTTTTTATTAAAAAGTTGTTAACAAATGACAGACTTGATCTCAAGTAATGAAATTTTCTATGTTTCTAACTGGATGAATTTTGTTTATGACTTACGTCAAATGTGATGAAATTGAAATTGAAATTGAAAAGTGCAAAAAATTTGGTACAACCATTTTTAAAAAGATAAAAACTTGAAAGGAATTATTTTGCAGAGCGCAAATTTGTAATGAATTTTATTTCATAACTTCAATATTGTGTGCAGTGAAAAAAAAAAAAGAATAATATTGTTACAAAAAAAGTCAAAGACGAGGTAACATCGGGAATAAATTGAGCTACAAAAAGTTATAAAACCGTTAAATTTTGTCGTAGTTTCGAGTAGTTGAGTTTACAGGACGCACAACGTTGCGTATAATATTACGATGCATATGACCGTTCGTTTGTCCCCTTTGATCAAATAGAATAAACGAATGCAGCAATCGGAGATTTTTTGCATTAAAAACGCGCGCCACCGCTGGACATTCACCATTCGTATCCCACGTAACATTTTCAGGGAACAGAATCCATCTGTAAGTTATTATCGTTTGCTAACGAATGGCATTTCAAATAAGTTCGATTTAAAATTCAGTTCCATTTGCGGACTGGGTATTACCATCCGCGGCCTATTACGCTTAGGATACGAATCACGAGACTCGCCGAAGGACGACGTAAACGGGTTTTTAACGATCTTCGCTAGAGAATTTTCAGACCCGAGATTTAGAGAATCGCAAACGAAATGAGATAAATTTTGGTCTAATGGAAAAAACTGTTTTTAAAAATCATGAAAGTTGTGGACTTTTTTTGAAACGAACAATTTGACTTTCAAAGAAAATGAATGATTTTTACAAGTGAATAAATATCGAAGAATGATCTTTTTAATTGGTTTACGTCTACTAACATGTATGTATGTAAACATGAAGCAGAACGGTGCTGGGGACGATTAATAGTGAAGTGTCACACAGCTCGGCTCAGTGGTAGCATCCTTAATGCGTGGGTTGCATGCTATTGGACTCAAAAGTCGACGAGCAGTCAGTAGTCAACGAGCTAACTGATCTGAAGCGCCAAGTCTCAGGTCAAAGACAAGATTTATAAGTTCGCTCTGAGAAGACTATTGTTAACAAATTGCTGTTTGCCAAGAAATCTCGCATCCTCAATCTTGTGATTAGAATAAACCTGAATCCTGCAACTGAAATTGCAACAAATGAGACAAATAAAAAAAGAAACAAATATTTTATAGTGGATTTTTGATGTACATGCTATAAAAGTACGAAGAAAATTGAAACCCGGTGCAAGTGGGTTATAAAAGTGTCAATCAGAAAAAGAAAATTGGTCCCTTGATGAAATTAAGGTGCGTGGCTATGCAAATATTCAACGTTCATGATTCCGCTGGCAACGTTCGAGTCGTAAATAATTTTATTTATCCAAAGACGACTTCCCATGTCCCCGAAACTCATTGCATTTTGCAGCTCTCGTCTCTTCCATATCTATATAACATCGTACCGACTCAGCACTAAATTATTTGTTATCGCGGAGTATGTAACAAGTACCTCTATATTCGAAGTTTTCTGGGCGTATATATGTTTTAAGAGTCACCTTTTGAACTGCGCGATGCTTTTTCAAATATGCAGCTGTGTGATGATATAAGTGTGCTCTCAAATTCATCTTTTATCATGAGAGGCTTTTTTTGTTCTTAACATGACAACGTTGATTCAAACATTTCTAATTCGATTTCGATGATCTGCTGAAATATTCCTTTTGACTTCATTTCGGAGTCGATTTGTTGCTAAAATTTTTGTGGATTCGTTACCTACGTGTTCGAATTGGAAAAATGTTACAATCAAACTTTTTTTCTCTCTCTCGTTGTCTAGAAATTGTATTTTGTTTTATTCAAAATTATAAAATCAAAAGTAGTACTATCGTTTTTTAACCACAACGTTGATGGTTTAATAACCAAAAAATTAAGATACCCGAAAGTAAGAAAGCTTCCACGATATTCTTGAAATATATTTGCTGATAACGAGCATTACCGGCGTCCCACCACGAGAATTGCATAATGAACAGACTGCAGATATTTGAGCCGCAAAACTGTACTCACCCAACCGGGTTTGTACATTGCCAGGTCTGATAATTCGAAGTATTTATATTTAAAATTAGTGCACCGATTCATCAAGGTTCGAAAATTAAATATACGAGTTGATTAATTGACTTTTCATTTTGCTTTTTCATGATTTACTTATTTGAGAATATAGTAGAGAATATAGAAAAGAATAGGAAATGAAAAATAAGAACTTATGAAATCTTGATTCAATTTCCAGTAAGTAAGTGAAAGAACTGTATTTATGTATCTTGTGTTTGAAAGATCTAAAAATGCGTTTAATGTTCTTTTAAATAATTTAAACGAAAAGACATAACGCTGAAAAAGTGAAATTGTCTGAGATTGTCTTGACTGCCGAGCTTTTACAGTCTCATTGCTCGTTTTTTTACCATCGTCGTCTAATATCTTCTTTATTCCTTTCGAATAAACATTATTTTTCATAATAAACAGCTTCTGAGGAAAGACCAATGAAAATGCACAAACTTAATATTCACGACTTTGTAAGAGCTCGACGATTTCAATTTCGACTTACACCGAAAAGGACTATTCCTAATGCGCCTGTGCACGCCGCCAGTTTTCGGACGTTTTTATATACATTTTAATTGAAACAATCCCGACTGTCGTGGAATTAACAATATCGTCTCTGAGCCTACCGAAACAAAAGTATGAATATTTGATCGTTGCACGACCGATTTAATGAGCAATTAAAATTAATGAAACGCCGTTCGGTTAATCGCTGTTTACCAGTCTGGCAGAGTTACAAGGAAAAAAAACTTGGAATACTTTAAATAGTCTTCAATTATTAATCCCTGAATAATTCATGCGACATGACGTGAAAAAATTATTTGAATCAAAGTTGGTAATGTACATATAAAAACAAATTTAGATTCTCTTGTATTTTATGAGGATGGAATTTTGGAAAAAAAGTGTTTGTTTATTGCATGAAAAAGAGTGTGATGATGTTTTGTTTCGTCCTGGCAATGTATGCAAATTGTCACCAACAATATTGAAACTGTTTGCTTTACAACCACATCGTCGTATAAATTGTACCCGAGGGCACGACAGCTTGTACGAAATACCCAAGAGATCCTTTTTAAGGGCGCGAGAGAGCAAATATAAGGACCAAATAAACATAATAAAGTGACATCCAATTGTTCGGGAGGACTGGGGAAGCGCCATACGCAGCGTTGGAGATTGTGTTTCCATTTTATTATTTAATCACATCTATTTAGTTATGATTGCAAATTTTGCACTTCCCAGAGTCTAATTGCTCAAAGATAGAGTCATCTGAAAATTGTTTTCTTAATCGATTTTTAAGCTGAATTTATATGTAAATTTTTTAGATTAAAATAAAATTAGATAAGAGTCTTAGAAACAAAAATTGAAAAATGGAGTTGAGTACTAAGTATTTTTCATCCGATTAAACGTAATCAAGGGAGATTAAATCTGAGTTAGAAAATCAGATTAATCTAGCCTTTATCTACTTTACCTAATCGTAATCAGTTGTAGTCACGTCAAGTCAAATTTTCAATCCGATTAGACGAGACTAAAAAATATCGATACAAACTTTTTCTGGTGCAAACTTTTCCTCCCGTTTATGGACTACTTTTATCTTTCACTAGTCCACAATCCGGCTTTGTGACGATAAAAAAAACGACTGCTATTATTTATCCCGCGATTTAGCATGAACTAAAGCTTATAACCCGACTTGAAATCACTTTTCAACGAAATTGTCATCATTCTTCAACAGCTACATTGTTCTTTTTAACGAATTATACACAACATAACGAACAAGAAGAACACTAAATTAACAAGACTTATTGGAGAAACTTAATGGCTGGAGTTTCCAGTTTGAACCCCCGCACCACTTGAATGCAAACCTACACATGTCCTCTGTAATTCAACCTCTCTAATTTGAAACGATGACACTTCTTATCACTGAAATTTTGATAAATATATAATTCTGCAATTATCATATATACCATCACAAGAATTTAATCGAACTTTTTTGGTTGTTTGTTACAGTTTCATCCAGTCGGATAACTATGAGTCGAAAATAACAACAGTGAGTATTGATTTTTCATTCAACCATTCAAATAAAAGCTATAAAACTTATTTGATCAAAAATGATGAAGTTTTTACGAGAATCCGACGCAAAATGTATGATAATAAGATTAAAAGGAAAGGCGTCTGGCTGTAAGACGCTAGAACTGAGTCGATTTCAAGGAGCTTGTACCAAGAGTTAGAGGAAATACAGGATGCACGTTCAAGGCATAACCTAATGTAATTGAGATCCTATATACGATTCGCCGGAGCGTTTGCAGTACGTTAGAAGGCACGTCTCTCGAAGATCAGAGCCGATTCCCCGGGAGGCTTCTTTCGGTAGATTGGGGGGGTAGTCCAAATTTACCGTGCCGCAGATTGCGGCAAACAAACGGCGACGTTCGGTGACACCGACGGGAAAGACACGTCCTAATTCGCCTCGATCTGAATGCAAACGGAATTATTATTCTTACTGGTCGATTATTAAACTCCTCCGGTTGGACACAATGACGTTATTATTGGTAACACATACAATTCCGCGGGAACATGATAACGCGTCCATTTAAACAATTTGCATCTTCCGCGTCTGTGAATCGACGATAAAATTAATTTTTGTTGAATTTAATTATAACAATGCGCAAAACAGATTGTTCATTAATTCGAAACATTGACAATACGAAAATGTTGGCAATTCAAATTAATTTATGAACTGCGATTGCTTTAACAAAAATCAATTTCTATCGGGTAGGAAATACCTTTTTTATCATTCAAAAAATTCACAGGCATCGAGAAGTTAATGTACCAGTTTGCGTGGGCTGGGATTTCGAGTGCAGAATGAGTTATAAAAAAAGTAACGATAGGTGTGGGTGCGTATATCCGAGTTGAGAAAAGTTATGGTTCGAAAAGCTGGACTAATGAACAGCGGTGAAAAAGAGTACATTACACTAGGCAAATGGCAATCGCTTAGCGGGACTGTTAATTTTATCGAGTGGATTTTTTTTCTAGTTTCCATCTTGTAACAAAAACGATGCTTTGGCATCTGCCGAGCCTTTTATTAAAACAAATCCGCTGTCTGTAATTTGAGAAATAAAAACTCGACGGAAAACAGTTACTCGTGAAGATGATACGTGTTGGTGATAATGAAAGAACGTTGCTAAAAACGCCACTTGCCATTGTCCCGTGTTTATTGCTATCGAATGCGATCGTTGAAACGCCACTTTCCACCGCGCCGACTAGTCGTCCCATGCAAACACGCAATGTAACTGTAAAACACTGTTTGATTAATCGCTTCTTATTATTTTTATTTTCGCCGACCGAAAAAGATGCTGAAAAGAAAATTATAGAACTTTTGAGTTTACACGCGATTATTTTACTGGTAAATTTGCAGGGATCGTAATTATCCTTATGCCCGTGCACAGACGAGTCTGCGACGTGGAGTTTGCACATCAGGGATTAGCGTTAATTTAATTATTATCAGTTATGTTGGGTTATCGGTTTTATTGCCGCACCATTCGCGGCGCTCTAATGCGTAACTAGGTTTAATAGGTAATCAAGTTTCATTTCCAAATGATCGTTTCATTTATTCGCGCGCGGTTTTTATGGAATCAAAAATATGTAGAACATTTGGCCCATTGTTCCGATAATTATCGGTACAGTTACATTTTATTGGTATATATTTTCTTTTCTTCCATTCTTCTTTTCCCATGGGAACTAAAACAAAGTTGTGAACAATTATTTTTACAATAACTCAACTTTTTGCAATCATTTGTTATAAATAATTTTATTGTTCTTCTTCGAATGGATGCCTTGGGTGAAATTCAATAAAAATACATCTCTGGATGTTTTATCCGATGAAATACCAGAAAATAAATTTACTGCTATAGCTATTATATAATTAGTTGAAGATAACCGATAGAAATTGTATATCAGAAAAAAATTGTTACATTACTCGTTGAAATTTTTCATTTTAAAATAGCATTTCTTTTTTTGTTATGCTTTTTTCATTGAATCGTTAGTCCAACGAAAAACTACATCACGTCCAACAGATCCGTCTGTCAACCGTTGGTTGATCGCGTTCAAGTTATTAAGAACAATTAAAATCGAGGCTGTCTGGATTCATTACAAAAAACGACAGTCTCCCGCATTTCATTATCCCAAATATTTGGAAGCCGCGCAATCCGCTCGCAAAATAAAAATAACGGTATTGCCGGGCTAATTGTCACTAACTGACAATTCGCGTCGATCAAAAAGAGCCGTCGCTGTAATTTACAGCGAATCGTTGGTTTGAAACAAAAAAACAAAACCGGGAAATTTGAGGTTGAAATAAAATTTGTGTAGTAAATAATCTTTCATTGCAAACTTTATTACGATCATAAATCATTATTTTGTTACGCATATACAAATTTTGCAATTGTATTATTACTTTCATTATGATAGCTTTAACTAAAAGTTCGAATTCCATTACGAGACACAATTTCCATTTGTTATTTTCAGCGGGAACTTAAGCAAAACCGTTTCATTATATTATTCAAACAATATTTATCACTTGAAATGCATCCTCAACGGAAGCGATAATAAAAAAGCGCTACTGATAGTCCTTTCAATAAACTCTAGGCGTTTAATTTAGTGTAGCCGTAAATAAACGCCTTCCCGAGACTAATAAATAGTGCATCAATAACGTGCTCTTTTTTCACTCGAATCGCACGTTTCGTGCAATGAATTAAGTAATTGTACACTGCAACATCTAAAGGTGTATTTTTACGATGGATTATGCGCCAGCGTCCTTTAATTTGCACAAGAATTTTATTGAATTCCGTGTGCGAGTGAATTGCAATATGACAACCGCGGCATTTCGATTGTTCTTACCAGACTCACCGGAGTATGCAAGCATTTAAAAAACAATTAATTTTAATTATTCCATTCGTCGCAAAATTTATCAATTGCTATTTTTTTAATTGCATCATTTCAATTGTTTGTTCATTAAAGGCTTGAATGAAGTTATAATAAAAAGTCATCATTATTAAGCCAATAGGAATATTATAGTGGACTATGCAACGACCCACATCATACGAATTAAAATTTCATTTTTTTTTATAATAAATAATAATTGGTCACATTGTTTTACCAAAATGTTTGATATGAAAACAGTTAACATTTGTTGAATTCGTTATTATATTCCACAGGAGAGCTATTATTTGGATTATATTATACGTTATGCATTTATGCAAGATGTGCCGAAACTGGTGTGTTAACAACGTAGTCCATGGACGACAGCTTGGTTCACGATTATAGTCTGTACCTTTTTAGCATAGCATATCTTTTTGTTACTCAACAAAATTGGTCAGTGTCCTTTTGCCAGCAGATTAGGTGTTGTGCGGAGGCAAACAACAGCTAAATGGAAACATTTAAATGCTTATTTGAATTTGATGTCCTAAATTGTAAAGTTACCGAATTTTGTTTCAGGAATTAGACATCAGAATTAATATTTCTGTGGCTATGAGGAAAAACCAGTTAAGTGCTTTTGTGTACATTTAAGTTAAAAACATATTTTACGTTTTTTTTTATATCTACTTCTACAAGACGAACTCAAAAAATTGTCGCTATGGGGATCAAATAGTATATTACAGCCGAGGGCGCCACCGGTGCCCGAGGCGCGTACGACGTTTTACGCGTCAGATCAGCGGATCGTAAGTGGAACTAACCTGCTCGAGTGCCGTTTACGGCACGAGAGCATGGTTAGTTC
>JAPYZS010000484.1:0-54263 GCA_030522925.1 Trissolcus japonicus
TGGATAGTATAAGAAACTATTCACCGCAGTTTGAGACACAGAAAATATTTCTGTGCGTAGAAGACTAGAAAGAGTTCTTCTTCTCATCTGTGACATCACAAGCTAAAATTAAAGCTAGACCGTTTGCATTTCACTGTCCTCTGTGTGATACGGAATTTGAGTAGCGTATTTTGCGGTATGATAATTTTTCTGAAGTCACTTTCGATTTGATTTTTTCGGAACTTTTCATAAGGGACTGGTTTTTGTGAGTGCTAGATATGCATGTCTTCATCTTTTTCGATTGCTCGCTACTGAATACCTCTATTGTGTTACTGTTACATGTTCTCGCTGAGCATCTACTGATTATCAGCTGTATGTGACGTGTGCCGAGTCTGAGGATTGCCAAGATTAACAGGTGAGCAATTTTTATTACACTACGTATATGAGCAAATTTAGAATTAGCTTCCAGTCAGATGGAATGGTATTCACTACGGGAGAAAGTTCAATCTTTGAATTTAACACCGTAATGGTCATTTTACCTCCGCGGAAATGAAATTATTACCGTGGGGATAAAAAACCAACATACAGTTCAACTTCGGATATACAATTTATCTCAACAATACGCAATTTTTGTTCAACATAGAAATTGGTGATGAAATGCCTTCCAACTCTATTTATAATTTTAACACCGGTATGAAATGTGTCGTGACGGTGTTACATTGTTCCCCACGGTGATAAATTTACTTCCACGGTGGTGAATTTAGAAATCAAATTTTTGCTGTGGATCTGCTAATTATTAGCTATATATGACATATGATGATTATCAGGATTGCTGAGGTAAACAGATAAGTAATTTTTTATTACATTACGTCTATGAGCAAATCGATAATTAGCGTCCACTCAGCTGGCCTAAAAAATTTGCATTTTATAAGAAACAACATGCAAAACTCAACTTCAAACAAACAATTTAAATTGAAGCTGTTAATAGTTTAGTCGTGGTTCTACAGTTTTTGGCGTACAAATTATTCGACTTTTAAAAAGTTTCGCCTATATTTCTTTCTGTATCGATTGATTTAACGAAGTAGGTGCTATCCCAAAAATTTGCTTGAAGATTTGCTTTATTCATTCATATTTGCAACGAATTTTAAAATCTTTCGTTAGATTCATGTCTAAATTTATTTTTTATAATAGAATTAGTATTCAAAATTTTTCTAAAAAATTGTTGAAACGATTTTTTTCTCTTAAATCACATACATTTTATTTGAAAACTAAATTTTTTTGAGTTGAAATTGAAATTGGAAGTATTTTAAAAATTGACATATACTGGTCCAAATGAAAAACGCAACACTTTATATGTAATTCTACTAGTGTATTTAAGAACTTTTTTTTAATAAATATTTATAAAAAAAGGAACATGAGGGATTAAAATTTTGTAAACAAAATTTTCGATTTCAATTTTGACTTAACGTCAGTTTTATTTTAATTAAGTCAAAAAATTTTAATGTTACGTTCTAAGAGTTCTTATAGGTTTCAAGCAAATTCAAATTTTTTTATCATGCATAAATTCATGACAAATTTAAAATTTATAGAAAAAATTGATCAAAAAAACTTAAAAGTTGGAAACAAAAAATTCCTGGTTTTTTTTTCGAGCAATTTCTTAGATAGCACTATTTTCAAGCATATTTTGAGATAGCACTATTTTCAAGCATATTTTGAGATAGCACATTCTTTAACAATAGTTTGAGATAACCCCTTTTTCAAGTTCAATTTGAAATAGCACCTTAAGAGCATATTTGAAATATGCTTTGAATACAATTATAATAATTTTTTCCTAACTTTTTTTCAATAACTTCATTAAAAAAAAAACACATTACACCCGTCTCGACCACGATGGTATACGCCCCCCTCCCCGGGGGGGGGGGGGCAAAGACGACATTAGACTTTGAGACTCATACGAACAGAATTCATTTTTTTGTAAACATAGAATAACGTCATTGCCCTAAAACCTGCAAGTCGTGGCTCGACTTTTGATAATCCACTTCGGCATTTGCCTTAGCGTTCAGGGAACCACGAAAACCTGGACAGAGTGTCCGACCGGAAGAATTGAACCCCCGACCTCCCGAATGCGAACATGGCAGCCGTAGCCACTCAGCCAACTCGCTCGGTATAACCTCATTTATCTTTTCCTTTTTCGGAGCTGCCTCCCTTATTTGTTTATGGAAGTTTTTGGGCCTTCAAACTTAATTCAATCCAAAACTCGAAATTCCATGATTCAAAGTTGAAGACAATCGGGTCGTAAGGGAACCATTTCTGTAACTCTGCGAATTTTTTTTTCTAAACTTTCGAATAGAAAGTTCATAATCAAATTCTGTACTGAAATGCAATAGCTGCAAAACACTAAAAAACATTGATTATTTAATTATACGAAATTATAAACAAATTATATTTTATTATAAAAATATTCTATTATAATATTTTTATAATTTTTATTATAATTTATAGATAATGTAACCATTACTTCAACTTGAAAGATAAATTTTCCATTTAGTTTTCCTATCTTCAGTTTAGCAGAGATGCTTTTATTTCGATGAAGAAATTGACTTATCTATTACAAATTTGCCGGGGTGAGAAAAGGTGACTAGTTTCGAGTACCCTCTCACATTGTTTTCATTCAGCCAGAGTACATCAATTCGAATCCCCCAAGTACATCACTCGGCAGGACGTAGTCCATACGCATTCCGTTCGAAACCACCGGCTGCGCTCTCTTATCTTTCGTGTTTTCCATCCACCTGCAAAATTTACTTCCACCCCTTCGATGACCTCATCCCATTAGTATTTTTCATGGTGGTGTTACTGTGTCTGTGGGATGCACGGATGCTATTATGTTCAATCCCTTATCGTTACTGTCGTAACATATATTCTCAAGAATCACCCTATCATGGTTCGCTACCATCTTCGCGTGGACTTTCTCTTTCTCCCGTCACACGTTATCCCCAAGTTTCTAACAGAGATAGCGAAATCACATCAAAAATTACGAACTTGAAAATGCGATCGGAATTTTTTTCAACTTACTTCGTCTCACCTCTAACATACACTGAACTTCATTTCATTTAACCATCATTCAGACTCAACTTTAATAGACTTGCAGAGAGTTGAAAATAAGATGATCTAACAACTCAGACATTTTGATTTTTTATTCGCTGAAACCTCTAGACGAGTGTAATTGTTGCAACTTGACATCAAAAGACTAATTTGACTTGCAGTGTCTTTTGTTTTTTAATTTTTTTTTTTTTTTTTTTTTTTTTTTTTTTTTTTTTTTTTTTTTTTTTTTTTTTTTTTTTTTTTTTTTTTTTTTTTTTTTTTTTTTTTTTTAGTTTTATTTTCAACTCTTCAGTTTTCGCTTGCTCTTTTAATTTGTGAACATTGCATGAAAGCGTCTAAATGTTACGAGGGTGTTTTTTGCTTTCAGATTACAAAAGTAATTTAAACAATCAGTGCATTCAAGTAGGTCATGTTATAAAACAGAAGCGCTTGTACATTCAAATTCTCCTCAACGGGTAGAGTCATTAGTACGCAAGTGTTGTTTTCAAATAAATACAGTAGCATTCACTTGTCATGGTGTATATGCAAAAACGCACAAATTTATGACTTTTTTCAACAAAAATTGTTGATTCAAAGTCAACTTCAATTGAAATTAACTCAAACATTTGAACCTCAATTGTGTATCATTGTTACAATATTTTTTTTTACCATGATAAAAGAATACTGAACTACACTAGTCCAAATAAAAAACGCAACACTTCCCATAAGAATTACATATAAAGTGTTGCGTTTTTTATTTGAACCAGTATATATAAACGAAAACCAAAATTAATGTCAAGATGTAATTTCTTTTGTTTCTATCATAAATAATCAAGTTTTGAAATTTAATATCGCTCTCGTAATTTTTTTTCGCACTCTGCAGGTCTTTCTCAGATTCTTATCTCCACGAGTGCACACAATTCTGCAGAAGCATCATTTACGTGAGGAAGAAAAATGCTCGAATCAGATTAGATATTCGGTTGGAAAAGGTCTACTTTTTTTCCTCGCCCGGGCTCACGGTTTTCAAATTTCACGTGCGACTTCATCAAATCTCGCGGTTCTGTGACACTCCCTTAGTTATTTAAAATATCTTGATCTGGATTTTCGCATCATCTTTTAAAACTTTCAGAATGCAAATCATCCAAGACGATAAATATATAAGATCTGGGATTTCAGATCAATCTCGAAACTAACCATTAAAAAATAATTGACAAATAAAAAATTTTGTTTTTCAATCAATCAATCAGTAATTTTTCAAATAGCAAAAAAATTAAAAAAAAAAGAAATCAACAATTTTTAAGTAAACGATTACCGTACAGCTAGCAATTACTCGGACATGTTTTTGACATGCTGGAAATGTGCTTCTAACGACTCGAGTGATAGCAAAGCTTCTGGGACTGTAAGAGCCTCGTGGTTCTTAAAATATCTCTGACTTTATCCGTTTTGGTGACATATCCTACATTGACAATCCAATTTGTGGTGTATCAAGATAAAGAGAAAAAAACCACAAATTCACTGTAACTATATATCCAGAAGAGTTCCGAGAAGCCGCGTCACTGAATCGAACAGAATGCGGAATAAAAAAATAGCCCGAGCGATTGTAAAAGAAAAATATGGAAGCAAACAAATAGGCAGGTAATAATGGGACTGGCAAAGTTGCGATTTCTAAAACAACGCCGCGTCAGCCGAGTGGCGGCGGCATTGAACGCGCGGCTGCTCCGTTTTGCGTATGCGTATTGCATAATGCGATGCTTCATCCGGCGATAACTTATCCAATCACCGTACTGTCAGTTACAATCTACCGATTCCGTTGCTCGTCGATTTATCTTAATGGTACGCTATCGTTATTTATCACCATTTTCAATCGCAAGCAACGACTCGATTTCTCGTTTGCTGCGATGCGTTGCGTGAAGTCCAGACAAACAGCAAGAATAAAGAATTTCGCAAAATGAGAAATATAGCAAGTGCGAACAAACATTGGAAAAACAACGGAAATGAAGCGAAAAAGAGTCGAGCCCAGAAAAGCTACTCATTTTACAAAGAAAATTTCCAACCATACGTCATAATGATTCTACCTGATTTTATTTTATTTATAAAATCAATAGTATAATTTAATTAAGTAAGTAATAATTAGTAAAACGTAAATAATTACTATTATTGTAACAAGTTTAAAAAAATTGAAAATTTTCATATAAATAATTCATTTTCACAGTATTTAATAAATTAATATGTATATTGGGAATATAAAAAAAAACATATTAAAAAAGGTTCGTTTCTGTAAGTTATAGCCGAACAGTATTTAGTTGTGTATCGATGGCCAGACATAACAGTTACCGTTTTTGAACGACAGGTCAATTCGCACACATCCCCGCTGTGAAATCAACATTTTCAGTTTGCCACGCCTCTTTTCGCAAGAGTTCTCATAATGTTTCGTAACTCACGTTGCCATGGAGCGGCGCGCACACTGATCCCGGAAAATGTGTAGGAAGGACCCGGCGTTTAATCAGGTCCTCGCCAGCGGTGCGCAAAAATACCGAAAATCATGGCTTTCGGCGGAGTGCAACAAATTCATGACACAATTGCCGCGCCACGTTTCACGGCAAAAGCTTAAATAATTGCCATCAAAATTGAACGAAAATCTCAACGGGGTTGAGGTTTTTTTTTTTCGTTTTATTTTGCAAAGTCACATTTGTTGGTATTAAAAAAATGTATGATTGCATTTTTTGCTGTCAATTTCAAGTTCAATTTTCTTGACGAATTTATTTATTTTCTGGATTAACTTTTTAACCTAATGATTCGCATCGTATGTACACTAAAACTTGTGTTTGAGCAGGGGATATAACAATTTGCAGTCATAATTGTATAAAACTTTGGACATCAGAATTCGTAATCAGTTTAAAGACGTTCATTATTATTCACTTTGAAAACTTGTTATCTCTTTTCTAATATATAGACCCTGATTAATATATCTATTTACTTAACTTGTACCCATAGTAAACTTTCCTCCAGTCGAGATCCCTGATTTGGCGGGTTAAATAAACTACAATATCGATTATAATACTCTCGAACAGCCTTTAATTTCAAGCAACTCCAAGTTACGAACTTGGTATATTACAACACTAGATTCCCAGCGCTGATGAAGATGCTTGAATGGGTTTTGCAAAAAATGCTCAATGTACTGTTTTATACATGGCTGATGATGATAAATTGGAATCATATATTTATATAAAAAAACAATCAACATTTTGCGTCGTCAATATCTCAACTTTATCGGGTATAACTTAATTGAAATAAACGATTCGACGAGTTGTATCGGGAAAACTAATCGGATAAATTATTTAATCTCTGGTGTTTTAGTCGCATCTCCTTTGAGATTTTTCTTCCGAGGTTGTACGACCTAGTTGAATGATGATTACTATAATTAATCGTCACAAATATTTGTACAGCAAATCAAAAATCTTCAAATTGATTCTACTCGATAAGATTCGCATTTCGTAAACTCGTATGAACAGTTAGGATGAAGTGGGTCGTATTGATGCAATTTACAAAACCAGAAAACATTTAAAGGTTAAACAAATTTAAAAAAAATTTCTATTTTTTTAACCTGTCAAGATCACAGTGTCAAAAGTTTTTTTTAGATTTGTTTCAAGAAATAAATTTTTGCTATGAGCTTACAGTTGGTCTGAATTGTATGAAATTCGCTTTTACATCTTGTAATAAAAATCGTTATGAAAATGAAAACGCACAATCAAGAGTCACTTGCGAGAAATCGCATGTAAATTTAATTACTTTTGATACGCAGATGAGAACAGATTTCTCGAGAAAAGTTGGGGAATAATTTCCGTTTAAATCCAGTTCATATCTGAAGACAAACGATTCAAATAACATCTTACGAGCCAACTCATTAATTAAATTCCTGAAATAGTTATGCTGCTTCGACAAGCAAGGAGACTGGTTCGAACAGGCGTTGCCAGTTCATTAGAAACGAATAAACGACAACGAAAATAGTTTTATGCCCAATTTACGCATAAGACATTTGTTGGAATGCAATCTGTGTGAACAAGAATCAAGAAAAACCGACAGGAATCGCGATTAAAAATTCATCTTCGAAGATGCTTTTCAATTTCAACGGTCGAACAATTTTTGCAACCTTTTTTTTCCCCCTTTTTTTTTACCACAAAAACTGTCTTACTTTTTATACGTTTAAACGAACGCATACCAAGTAAGAAAATAAATAATAAAGTCACCGACAAATTCATAATTAACAAGACCAAATTAGAACCCAAAGGCGAAGTCACAAGTCGCGTTTCGTTAATTTAATATCGCCACTTTGGTTTAATCTTAATTAAACCTTTGTTTCCGGAACCTCGATTACTCCGGATAATGTAGTTTGGAGACAAAGAAAATTACTTGACCGCTTACAACATTATTCGAGGCGTGTCTAAAGGGCCGAACATTAATTTCTAATTAGCGTCTAACCAGGTGTGTCGACGTCAACACCTACGTTATTATGCCTCGACTATATCCCTCTGTGCAAAACTCTCAGCTCGTTCAAGTTCCAGGTGCTCAATCACTACCGGGCTTTCCGCCCGTCTTTTAATCTTTTTTTCCACCCCTTTTCACCGAGATTCATAAATGGCTGACAATAACGATCAGTTCATTAAATATTTCAAGCACAAAACGAGGGCAAATCATTTTCATTTGAACCTTGAAAAAGTTTCGTCCTGAGAAAAATTATAACTCGCACGTTCAACTGCCTACAGGTTGTTCATTATTTAGCCTCAGTTGTTTGGTTATATATTAATGGGCTTTCCTTGAGGGTTTCTCAGTTTTGGCCACGGGCCAGCAAGTTTACACTGCGATAACTACTGTAGGCTAATTTTTGCACGTAATGTAATTACTTTGAAATCAAAAAAGAAACTAGGATGGAATGTTAATTTCGGATTGAATCTTAATTTAATAATGAAATATTATTTGATTCCTTTTTTATGATTAATTTGAATGTAATTTGAATAAACATTAAATTAAATTTATTTTATTTATGTTAAAAAGAAGTAAAAATCTATCTCAGCTCTAGGACCGAATGGTATAAAAAAAGAGAATCTAAGGTTTGGTATTATAAATTTCATCGTCACACTTTTACGGGCAAATATAAATATATAGCATCATTGAATTCGCTTTTCTTCTCTCAAATATATCGACTCCTTCCTTATGCGGTTAAAAATTATATGCATAATAAATACAATTATATCTTAGTAAATAAAACTGACAATGTAAGATGTCATTGCGTTCCAATTACTGGAATGCACAATAAACAAAAGACAAGATAAAAATAAATCAGAGTACAAACCGAGAGCAGTTGCACTCGTATAAGGACATTGAAGCGCCAGAGTTGATTCTCTCCCTTTTTCAATGAGGGTATGTGGATAGCATACCGAGCATTCTTATCTACATCTACTCATTCTTATTATGGATGTAAATGCAGTGATTTTGCAAGATAATTAACGTGCTCGTCAGGAGCCAAGTTTTTTTCCAATATAAAATTACCTCCACAACCATCTCATATTTCCGTCATATTATTTTCTTTCCGATATACAATGGTGCACGCCAATATTTTTCAAGTTCTAATGAAAATGATGAGGACGAATAGAAATCACCCATCAAAAATTTTACTACTACAGGAAGGAAGAGGAATATTTTTGTATCAAATTGTCGGCAGTTAAATTTTATGTTATTCTATTTTCATTCCCATTTTTATGTACATTTCATACAAATTGTTGTGTCAATTTGATCAATATCATTTTAATTTAAAACTATTAATTTTCATTTTATCTTATTTTACATTACTTAAATTTCAAATACAATTCAATGATTGATTTTTAATTGGTAATGAAAACTATTAATTCACCTGCTAATTTTAAGTGAACTAGAAGAACACTTTCCATAAATTAGCTTTTTCTCTTATTTCTTGGGGACTTTGTTCTTTGAATTATCCATTCTCTTCGTGATTACAATTCTGCCTGGGTCAGATGATGGTTGTAACTATTCGTAGCAGATTAAGACACGGTGAGTGCATAATGAGAAGCCCTAGATGAGAACAAGCAAACTTAGATAACCAAGCAGACATTAGAAGTTTAAGCGAGCTCCTCAAACATGCGATCGACATCCAACTCCTTATGAACAATCGGTAGAAACTCGCACACCTTGATGAAACCCTCGACTCACGTCGCTGACTCGTGATTATAACATCAATCAACTAGTCATCATTGGAAATATTGATATTTCAAAATTATATCTTATCTTATTGCAAATATATTTTCAGAGGCAGGAATGGAAAATGCAACCATCTCTCTTGATGAGAAAATAAAAACATCTCCGATGAGAGATCAATAGTTGAAAACAAAAGTTCTAAAAGTTCGGTTCACCATTTAACTTGTCAATTATCCTTATCACAACTGTCATTGAAATTTCAAGGAGCAATTTCGAAATACAAGCTTCGAAAACAGAGCAGCAACAAAAAAAAACCAGTTTCGTCTGTTCGGTTGAACGTCGTTTGGTTAATTAGTCATGAATATGTACCACGTTGGAATCTTTGGCAAGTGGATGCTAAATTACACATAACAAAATTTGCTGTTTAACCAAGTTACCAAACGACGCAGATTGAGTTGACAAACGATTCGGCACGAATCAGCAAGCGGATCTAAAGTACACCTAACGAGGTATCAAATAAAGTAAAAAAATCTATGTTGGAATTGATTTCAAAGGCGTATGATACAATGACTGACGTTCCAAAGTGGAATAATCATTCGAATGTTCAACGCTCGCAACAACTTGTTTGCAATACTCATCTCGTTCGTACCAACTACAAAAAGATCCCGTCCCCCTATTAAATTCTTGATTTAAATTTTTACACATCCAGGAAACATTCTCTTCTTTCGATTTTTTTTATTTTTTCATTTTTTCATTTTCTGTCGTTATGGAAACAGTTTAAGGTAAATTATAATTCCCAGTAAATTAAATTAATTGCCGTGACTTATTAAATCAACGTATTTAACAGCGAGGATAAAAGAGCACAAGGATGGCTAGGAGTCATTAATAGGATTCCACCTGAAAGAGCTGATACACATTTGGTTCGCGAATGAGGAGATGTTATTTAAAAATGAGCGCGTAACGAAATGAGCAAAAAACCCGGGGGGGACAGATAAATAACTCGCGAGAACGTCGGCAATGTATTTAAAGAAATTATAGTCTTCAATTCGATTCATCAGCTATTTACACGTTCTGGTGCGTTTACGCGTCATTGGTCGCCTATCTTCAGAATGGAACAACGACCTTGTGAGGGACTTCGGTCTCTCCCCGCAGGTCGGAATTTCCAAAGACAAAGCAACGAATGAACTTGCCAAGTAATTACATTTATCCTGGCGCGGAGAATGAAAAACGCAAGAAAATGTAAAACCACACGGGGAGGGACAAAAACGTTTCCACATTACTGAGTTCTACATTAAGTGACAAGATGTACATGTCGAAGCGGGTCCAAGGAAAAAGTGCCGCGATGAGATACGCCATTTAACGATCATTGTTTTGTCCTTAATAATTGTAACGATCGATTATGTTCTGCGAATCGGTGCGTCGACGCTGGGAGCCCGAATGTTTTGCGAAACTGCGAGAGTGGCGAGGATGAAAAGATTCGTCGACACTAACCGGGGGCGAAGTTGGCTTAAAAAAAAATAAATAAAAATTAGGTCAAATTGTGAAAGCCGACTTTTTCGAGGTGTCCGCCATGCGAAACATCGGACAGATAAAGATGTATAGATGTGCGCAAACACAGCCCCAAGTGGGCGCCAGAAACGTCAATTCCTAATGGCGCCTAGGTGGTGCGTTACACCGTTTGTTTTATGGTAACTTTACAAATTCAGATCAACTTCATAAAAGATCCTTCAAGACGGTCATAAATTTTTTATATGAAAGTTTCTGCTTTTAATTTTGTTTTTTATTTTATAATGAGAATTAAAAACAACTAAAATATAAAGGCGTTTAAGAAAAAGGTTTTACGTACAATTTTCAAGTTGTAAAGTATTCTTATAAAAGTTTCCCGACGTTTTTATAAACAAAAATAAGTTTCCGATACTTGTCGGAGGGTTTCTATCATTCGCACCCGAGTCACGCGCGCACATCGATGAGTCTGTGATACTTGATATATCGTGACCTGTATTAGCAAGAAATTTTTGTTCTCTCTTGATTAGGATCACTTTTAGGATTAATTCGTCACAACTAAAGCTCAAGTAAGTTCACGATGAAACACTCTGGAGAAGTCCAGTCCTTAAATTGCTCGGGCAAACAGAGTATAAACAGCGAGGTAACTGTTAACACGAATTACTTAAATAATTACAACCGAACAAAAGTTCAATGCAAAGCATTAATGTCAAGTTCATAAGGTTTACAACGGTAAAGTTAGAAAAAAGGCATTGATTATCATTGTGCGCGGGGAATGTCAGTTTCGTTATGCGGAAAATACTCTTTTCATAAACCAGCATCGACAGGCATTCCAAACACCTCGTATTCAATGGCCCACTGAGATGCCAATCGACAAAAAATTACAATCTCGTCCAAGATTAGAATTAATCTAAAATATTTAATAAATCCAGTACTAAATTTCTTCATATTAATTTGTGCCGCACCATAAAATGGATGTTGTAAAAAGATTATTAATTTTCAATCGCAGTGCTCTATGAATCAAGTGAGTGAAAAATTAATAGTTACTAACTTGTTTTAAAATCTTGTTGTTAATCATCGATTATCTTATGATTGGAATAATACAAAAATCGACGATTTCTAATGTAATATAAGAATCTCAACTAGGTCTGATTTGGTTTACCACAAAGGATATCATCTGATGAGGGTCACATTTTAACTGGGACAGATGACAGATTTTTGTCTGTTAGCGCTGCAGTTTTACGTATCACGTACTTCACTTTCACCGAACAAGGACGCCGGAGTTCCCTGTTAAGTTTAGGGCTTTGGCCCTAAATTTCGTCCCGAGTATTGAAGGGAAAATTTATTGCCTTAATAGGTGTCAAAGAGGTAAAAAGTCGGCACAAGTTATTGCTAGAGAGGAGGGAAATTTGGTTAACACTCACCCTTAATCGCTGGTCACTGACGGTCCACACGCGGCTGGCAAAGTCATTAGAGGCTGCCAATATGAGGTTTCCAGTTGAATCGAAGTCCACAGACATAACGCCGGCGTTGCTTCCCACGAGCATCCCCTTACACTCGTAAGTGCCTGCAATAATTTCAATTCAAGAACATTAAAGGCCACTGCACGACTTCGTAACATGTCCACAGTTAATTAGATTTATATTTTTCTCATATCAGATCGTGATTCGTAACTGATTTTTATTTCCACTTGTTTCGCACATTTGTAAACATTTATTCGTCTCTGACTGAATATACAATTGATATCAATTTGTACTTGCACCTCACTAGTATCAGTGGAACATTTTTTTTTTCATTCAAAAGTGAATGAAATTGTAAACAACGATAATTTTTTTTTACATTCAACTGTATGTAACAATTTGTTTCAAAAGTAATTTCTAGTCTTATAAAAAACTGAAAGACTTACTTATTCTTATTTCACTAGTACTTTGTTTTTTGTTTTGAAACATTTTTTCAGTTTCTTAATTTTACCTGTCAAGTAAAAATAAAGAAACAAAAAGAGTTTGAGAGGGAAATGTTTTTTCTATCGGTTTGATGAAAATTGTCAGGCCATTTTCATTTGGTCGAATCGCTGTAATGATTATGTGTCTCACATATATTAACGTCAGGTAACACGCTAGTTTCATTACGTGAATGTAAACTGTCTCGTTCGAAAAATGCCTCATGAATTCCCCGATCAATGAAATTCCCGATCGATAAGAATCTCACTAGAAAATAGTTCTACAATATTCAGACTCATTTCAATAAGTATTCTTAACATCGCCCGTTTAACAAAATTTACAACAGCTTGTACGCGATTAATTTAATTAAAAATACACGATACCGATCCAATCGTTCCAACATTGCATGTTATCAAATAAATTTTTGCCCAGACAATTATATTTGATTGTGATTGCAAGTAATAACATAAGTTTCGCTGGTTCCCGGTTGATTCCGAGGAACCGATTAGACCCGATAATAATTGCGCAAAAATGAATAAATTATTCAGCATTATGCCCTTCCACACCCTACAAATCAATATTCGCAATTGAACGATTTCAAAGGCCGAGAAAGTATTTTCTTGTTGCGCCAATGTGATAATTGATACCTTTTGATATGTCCCACAACTTGACTTTTCTGTCGGCGCCACCCGTTGCTAATATTCGATCTGACGACGACCATTTGACAGCGTTCACTTCACCTTCATGAGCGGTCTGAAAAAAGTTATAACCCAAATAATTAATTAAAATCTCTTTGAGGGTGAAACAAAATTATTTTTCAATTTTTTTACTAATTACTCATAACTTGAGATTATTGCTTTGATAAAAAATCCAGCCTTTACATAAAGATCTACTCATATACACAATATTACGATATTTTTCCACTTTAAAATTGTCAAGCAATTTGAATTGTTATTTAATATTGCAACGTTCATAATTAAAGGGAAAATTTTATAACCAGAAAAAATTAATTCGTCAATAAATAAAGTCTAACTCAGACTGTACATTGACATGACTAGATATTAAATTAATAAAAGCACTCACAATCCATGAAATTTTCACTTAGAAAAATTGTGATTACATTATCAGAACGAAAGAGGTGTTAATCAGCCCTTGCAATTCGGATGCAAGTAGGTAATGAAACGGCACTTAAAAGGGGTACAAAGAAGACTAATTCAATGATAACTGTACGCGGAGCAAAATAATAATGAATTATTTGAAATTGCTATTATTTATTCAACTACGATGATTGTTATTGTTAAGCTCGCTCTACACACTTTGCTGTTTGAATTACAACTTACGGTATCTAATGGAAATTTGAACTTTGAATTACATGTATGCGCGAACTAACAATGATTATGCTAATGAATGGCAACTTTTCCGTTTATCGTGGCACTGTCCAGTGAATCCCATCATAATATTAAAATTCGATGAATCGTAAAATATAATTAAGTGGTGCGACGTATCCAAGTAGCTTTAATTTTATTGTACAATTGAAGTTGAATCGCGTGAAGATATAGTTTTATTTTACAAATAAATTTTCAAGTACCGGTAAAACCACACGTTTTAGATCATCAAATAATCATATTTGGATTGAACAAAAGTTTTGAACAGAATTTATCAACTGTTATTGGGGATTATGTAAATATTTTTATGCAAACGTTTTGATCAAAAACAATGGGAAAGGCGCTTTGCGATTGTGATTTTCATTCTAAAATAGTTTTCATGTTTTTAGAAGTCAAACAGGGCGGTGCTTTTCAACCCCTAAGGCATGTTTCACTTTCGGTGCCCGTATTTTCATTCTGAGAAAGTCTACATTTTTATTCTACCGAACAAAAAATCCTACTAACATAATAGAAAAACAGTGAACATTGCTGTGAATTTGGGAACAAAAATTTAAATATGGATAAATTATAAAATGGAAATTTTAAATTTAACAAACTTGCACTTTGCCATCAATTTTTCTATCTAGTATCTCATGCTGGATAAGAAACATGTTTTGATATAATTCATAAATCAAATTTAAGGGATGATAGAGAGTGAAAGCTACTTTTCTAACAATTATTACCACGCATGAGCTGCAGTTATCCTGTACCACATTCTATAACATGACAAAGAGTGAATAGTAAAACGGTTTAAGTTAAATAAAAAAAAAACGGACGATCAACGGTTGTTTTTATAAACATTCATGAAGCAATTTTTGTCGAAATTCACATAACAAGTAACGTAGCGATATGAAAAAATTATGCATGGAAATTGTACAAACATGAAAAACAATTCGATTCAAACACAGAAATAACAAAAGAAACGAACACATTTATAAACAGGTTGCTTTCATCATACGAGAGTAAAAAATAAGACCAAAAAACAATTGAATAAAAAAGGACTTAAAAAATGGTATACCTGTTTATAAACGTGATGAAACAATATTACTTTTCACATTGTTTCATTCATCTGATATAATCTAGTTGTATTGCATTCAAATTGCAACATTTTTTGCAACGATCAAAAGAAAAGGGGATGGCTTACAAATTTCAGGACAACTTTTGTTGGCACTGTTGCGGCAATACCCATCATTCCTTCTTTCATACTAAGTCGTCCAGGACTTGTTTGCCGTGTATCTCGTGCAGCATCTTCCAGCTCTTTCTGCATCTTCGCTTGCCTTTTTCTGAAAGTGAAACAATTTGTATACATACACAACTCATTCGAATAACAATTTTCATGATGCAGATCGTTCATCGATTGATCATAATAACAATTCCAATTATTCGTATATGTATGTAGAAGAAACATTTAGAGAGGCCAGGACTCGCATTTGATTGTGATACATGATACACGTAAACAGGGAGATTTTATTTCTGTGCAATTTATGACTCGTCAAAAGGTCCCTGCAATCAAAAATTTACAACGAAAACGTGAAAATTGTACGATAAATTAATGTTGAAACATCCAGGTCGAGAAGTTCGTTAGAACTTTGCCGGTAAGGTTACGCAGAATGTAACTATATCTGATCTTCATAAATAAATGAACTTGAACCTTTACTGAGCACCCGATTAACAAAAAAGGATAAGAAAATCTTCCTTCGAACTACAAAAATACATGACAAATTAATTTCATTCTAATACTTTTTTTTCAATCGTATAAAACATAAGTTTCATCGTACAATTTCATACCACTCATAAGATTTTATTGAACAAATAAAAACTATAAGGTAACATCCCGTCTGTCTCACTTTTTCTTTCGACTTGATACATTAATTTAAATCAGACGCATGATTGACAAGAAACTCATCATCGCGCTTCTTTTTTTTTTTTTTTTGAACAAGTTACCACTAATTTCTTGTTGGTTTTCTTATCCGCATTTTTTGTCCCACCTTTGGTTCCATTTTTCTATACACTACTCGGGTTTGAAACCAAGAGTGTAACAACATTATTCGTCATAAAATTGTTATGCGTGTTAAGTATGACAGAAAGAAATCTTGATTTCTCGTCTGCAAGAGAAAAATAAAGACTTTGAAGTTGATGTGTAAACAAGATAGGAGGTGTGATGTTTCGAATGTGGTTATACAGACAATTTGTAATCGTGTTCAGTGAAACGTATTAAACATGTGAATGTATTAAAGTTAGTTGTAGTGCGAAACAAAAAGTTCCATCGCAGATGCGTGTAATGTCGTATTCCACAGATGTAACCGTAACGTACCTGATTGCACTTGATGAAAAACGTAACTAAGAAACGACATTTTCCTACCAGTTGACGAAACATAAAAAATTAAACCATACCTCTTTGCATCGAGGGTAGAATGTTCAAAGCAATTGAGATTCTACCACTTGACACCTATGTCATTCCAAGATTAGCGCAG
This sequence comes from Trissolcus japonicus, assembly GCA_030522925.1. NCBI lineage: Eukaryota > Metazoa > Arthropoda > Insecta > Hymenoptera > Scelionidae > Trissolcus > Trissolcus japonicus. The sequence continues at coordinate 16,612 of JAPYZS010000484.1, forward strand.
TGTAAAAAAAGCAAAAATAAAGATGGTCGTGTGGAAAGAGTTATGAATATCGTGTAATCGCTACCAGCCCAAAAGCTATTTAGCTATAAGCATAACATTCCGCTTTGAAACGTTGTTTCTTGTGCATTGAACTTACCCGAATTTCGAAATGGTATGCATCAAAAAGGCTGTCGGGCTGGTAAAACTCTCACTGAAACGAAAATGTTAAGCAGTGTGAAGTGTCTAAACCGCCAAGCCTTTACACGGACTACTTGTGTATATTTTTTTTATTATTGCCATGCGCTCAAATAAATATAATTCCTATAATTCTGTACCAAAATTATGGAAAAGTAATCAACTTTGGCATTTTCAATTTTCATATGAGAGCTAAACATTGATATCAACGGACTTGTTTTTAGAGAAGTGTACTACAGAAGAGTCACCAAAAAGCTCAGAAAATACAAAGACAACTTTTGCAACTTGATTAATCACATCCGGGACTCGCAAAATTTTAGACTTTTAAAAATTTGTACCATTTTCAACGTTGAATCCTCAGTTGTTTGAAACAAAGTTGTTAATTTTAGTTTCACATAAATTCACTGAACTGCATTTAATTCTGCGGGTCCCATTACTCTTTTCTTTTTGTCCTTTTAAATTTAGGTCAAAGATTACAGAAGCTGAAGACAAACTTTACTACTTGCTTTTTAAGAGAAAATCTATAAAACTATGTATTACAACTATATAGTCCTAGTAATTTTTTACAACTATTTACTATTCTATAATCTGTACCAAAAATAACAATTTCGAAGAAGCTAAGAAAGATATAATAAGTACAACATTTTCTACTTTCATTTGTTGAAAAGAAATTATAATTTAAACAAAAATTCGTATTAATTAAAATGCAACATTGTGACATCTACTATTCAACAGTTAGTTGATTCATCTAATCTAATGCAAAAAAATGGTCATTGAAAAGTACCAACTTCTATCGTTAGTAATACAAATCACATGCAGATGGGCAAATTGTACTTGTGTGCAAGTATAATCTGTATTTACAATTTGCTATTGTATTTGCAATTCTAATATATCGTACAATAATATTTGTAGTGTGATATCTCTATAACTGTAGTTCAGTTTAAAATTTCAAGTTTTCAGTATTGTAAAGTATACTTCCGGATTACACTGATAATTTTTTATCAATCGGTGAATCCTAATTTATCCTGAAACGTCTGTCATTTTTGTGTACCTCACTTCAATACTTTAATCATCGAAACAATTTCCGAATTGAAATTAAAACGTTTACCTTGCCGTAATGGCAAAAACTTACTTTAAGAAATTATCATTTTCCTCGTTCATTTTATCTGCGTCCTTTGCCTTGTACTTAATTAAACGTTCAACCAGTTGACGATTTTCTTCCTGCAAATTATAATGAAATGTCAGACTGCCGAATGAAAAAATGCATGTTAAATAATTATTATTCAATTATGATTAATAAATTATCATTAAATTCAGTTTCAGGCAATTAATATTTCTCAAGTTACCAATAAAAAAATTTTTTTCTCATACAAAATTGATTATCAACTAATGCTTATCTTGAATTTCACAAACAGGCCAAAAATAAAATTAAATTGTTTAACGTTTATATTACAAACTTTCAAAATCAAGTGAATGTGACCTTTAGATAGGAAGCCCTCGACTATTTATTTGCACAATCTGAATAACAAATATTGCTGCAACGCAAAGACGTGCATTTATTTTCGTATCCAGTTACCTGCGTTTTTCGTAATTTATCTTCTAACGAAGCAAATGCAAGTTGTAACGCTTGATGTTCATCTTTGAGAGTTTGACTAGCGTCATCTAGCTCCCTCTGTTTCGTTTGATATCGAGCTATTTCGGCACGTAATTTGTTGTTCGAGTCAACAGTTTCTGCCAAACTGGAAAATAACAAAATCTATTAGATCATTCGGTCTGTCTCAGCTACATGAAATGAAAAAAAAAGAAAAAGACTAGTGTCATGTGTACATTTTTTTCACAAATCGAATAGAAATTCAAATTAGAATTCATTTAAATGGAACAAACAAATTGAGGAAAATCGTCAACTCGTCAATTTTTAAAACAAGTTTTCTGATAACAAAAAATAAATTGTTGTGAAGATGAAAATCGATGAACCAAACAAGATAAATGAACAAAAATGGCCAACAGAAAATGTTTCTTTATACAGAAAAACAAATGGCATTATCCTCGATTGCGAAACTTCTGGTTGCTAAAATGTAAATTAGATGGTTACATGATTCCAATTGGTTTTTCAAATACATTCAATTTACCTCGCTTCTTTTGCCTGCAACTCTTTCGTAAGTTCTTGCAGTTTATTGTTTAAATCCACTATCTGCTGGGTGTGTTCTCCTCGTCTTCTGTGTAACGTTGCTAGTTCTTCAGCTTGGGACAATAACCTTGCCTCTAATGCCGCATTTCCACCTGTACCGGTATTGCCGATGACATTTTCGTTACGAAGTCTCTCATTACAAATTGATAATTGAAGATTTTCCGCTCTCAAGGCATCAACGCTTTCAAACAGCCGATTATCTGCAAACAAATTGAATTAGTCTCAATCAAATTGGATTTGGATTCATTAAATAACAACCGCCAGATTATCCAGTTGCACATAAAATTGACATGGTAAAAAATAACAAAAATATTGTCCACCTGAAAACTATGCAATCAATTACTATGTTTCTCGACAGAACTATTAACAGAAAATTTGTTTATATAATTCCAAAAAAAGAAAAAAAATTGGGAACAACGAATGTAACAAAGTTTACTTGTTATTCAACTGACCGAATTCTCACCGACTAACATATTTTTAACTTACGCAAACTTATAAGATCATAGTAACAGTAGGTTTGTAATCTATTTCTGTCCTGGAGCTGTGACAACAAATCATTTCTCCAGCTGGTGTCCTCTCCTGGCTGGCACGTTATCTCGCCGGTTGCCATATTTTCACCCGGTTTCGAACCCGTTTGTTACCGCGCGAACGAAAAAATAATAATGAAGGTAAAAAAAATTGTAAACAAACCGAGCACGGACTTTCGGAACAAAAACACACGGGGGTGTCAACGAATCTGGACCGCAATAACAACACTTTTCGTTGGCGCAAAATATGTAAACATCGCTTGCAACACGAACCCGACAAATGTCAGAACTATTTATCTCGCTAAATAGTTCGCACTAGTCATATGACATTACGCGCTCGCGACAATATTTTTGTAATAACATACGACGTTCCTAACCTCTAACCGACACTACAATCGCACAGGCAAAACAAGGTGATTTAACTACATCCTTGGTTCGCTTCCTCTGATGCTGATAAACAAACTATGACGTTTTGCAAATTTTGTGCCAATTGACGATGATGCAAACGCCGCTGTTTACTGACGGTCGATAAGTTAACTTTGACTGTTACATTGTCGACAGCAGAAAACTTGATGAACGACAATCAGTAAGGGATTGTTGAAATTCGGTTGGTTTGACCAACATTATTGTTTGGGACAATATTTTTGTTTTAAGAAATATAATTGAAAATAATCTCATTATATGTATGGGTTACCCTCTCCACTTTCGACAAATATCGCCAAGTTGAAAAATGCCTACTTACATCATGGCGCCAATAGCATAAAGCCGGGCCACAGAGAACGGACGCGGGAGTGTGCGCGCGCACGCGCCCGTTCGTTGTGGCTCGGTTTTACCCTTTACAATAGCACCAAAGAATGTTTTGTTTTTTTGTTTTTTTTTTTTGAAATTCATGCACAAAAGCAACGATCAATTTTAATGTAAAAAATATTGTTGACATTGTTGATGAAGCCAAGGTCAAAACATGTCAACAAAGGATTGTTAGATTCAAACAAACTATTTGTGCGAGTTTTTATCTTTTTCTATCTTTTCATTTCTACCTGTTTTTTTTATCTATTTATCAAACAAAAATATAATTGACATTGCTTTGCCCTTCACATTATCAACAATGTCAGATATATTCTATTGTCACATTGCTTGTGTTCGTACCCGTTGCGAAGATATCTTGTTCATAATTGCCAATGGGGTACGGCTTCCATGAGTAAATCAAACGACCGACTCGCTCGCGCGCGTACGTGTGAACTGCTCCCCACCAACACTGCAACCCCCACTCCGGCGGCAATGCCCACTCCGACACGATCGCGCGACAGACGGTGCAAGATTGAAACTTTTTTTCTCAAAACCGAATCCGCTATGATTTTTGAAAAATAAACTCATATTCACATCGAGAACAACATAATGTTGACATTGTAAGTGACGCTAAGGTCAAAACAATATCAATCGAATATTTGTTTTGTTTTATTACGAATTTTTTCTAAGAAAAAAATCTGCTAATTTGGCTTGTTGTTTGAAGAAATAAAAGGAACAAAAATATAATTGACATTGCTTTGCCCTTCATACCATCGTGCCATTTTATTTACATTATTTTTCTGAAAAAATAATATCAGTTATGCATGTGTTTTCGTCAACATAAATAAAATTGTTTAATTTATGAAAATTCAAAATAAAACGAAAAACATATTCGATTGACATTGTTTTGACCTTAGCGTTATTTAGAATGTCAACATTTTGTCCTCGACATAATTTTGGGTTAATTTTCAGTGATTTTGGTTTAGAAAAAAAATATTGCACACTTGCCCTGTCGGTCGCCCGCTCTCGCTGGAGTGGGCGGTGCTGCTACCTTCCCAAGTGATCATCGGTTGGCGGTTGCCGAGTTGGTGGGGATCAGTTCATACGTACGCGCGCAATCGACTCGGACGTTTGACCTGCTCACAGAAACATTATGCAAAATATATCTTTGCAATAAGTACGAAAGTAAGTAATATAATAAAAGAATATATCTGACACCATTGTTGACATTGTGAATGACAAATCAGTGTCATGTAGATTGTTGTTACATGAGATAAAAGAACAGGTAGAAAAGGACAGTTACAAAAACAGATAAAAACTCACAAAAACAGTTTGTGCGTTAATTTAACAAAACATTTTTTGTTAACATGTTTTGACCTTGACTTTATCATCAATGTCAACAATATTTTTTATTCTAAATAATTTTAACATTGATTTTTTTTTAACAATCTAACAAAGCATTCTTTATTAACATTTTTTGAACTTGATTGCATCATCAATGTCAACAATGTTTTTCCTTTTAACATTGATCATTGTTTTTATTTGTCAATCTTAGAAAGCTTACTTATTTGTTCAAACTGTGTTCTTTGGCAACGGCGGGCCGAGGGCGCATAAACAAATCTCATTTGATGCTAAAAGATAAAGGTCGAGTCACAACGACCGGACGCGTGCGCGCGCACACGTCCGTGTCTCTTCATTGTTGGATGATGCAACCAATACATCTCGCGCGCGCATCCACTCGCGTCCGTTCTCTGTGGTCCGGCCTTAACATGTTCTCCTAACCCCAAATTCGTACGCACCTGTAGTCTACACATCTATAAGCTCGCGATCATGTGACCGTTAACACAGTCCCATCTTCGAAATGCTGTTATGTCATTGGTCGGGCTGTGACAACCTCTTTTTTGTCGCCATCACAAGTTCTCTGTTTACTTTTTTGATATTCATTTTCCCGTGACTTCCAACTTTTGCAATAATATTTATAAGAATTGAATTTTGCAAAAATAAAAAGCTGAAACTAAAATGTTAAAGAGACTACAACGTGATGGAAAGATCAAAAACATGATATGAAAAAGTGATATATTGAACGAGTGAATTCGGATAATTCTGATAACACTGGAAGTCAGAGGTTAAAGGCAATCAAAAAAGAAGACAGAGAATGCGGGGATGTTCCAAAACGTGACTAGAAAGAAAGCCGGGAGGAAGCTTTTCTGCGAAAATTTAGAGTTCTAATATTCCAAGTTATCATCAGTGGTAAATATACTTTTTCATGTTTTTGTTTTGTTATCGGTTTTGATTATTTCTTTTTTGTTTCCATTTTTGTATTTCAATTTTGTTTTTTTCATTTTGCTTTTATTTATACCTACTTCTTGCTTTTTTCCTGGTTCATTTTTTGCTTCCGCATTAAAAATTTTCATCCAAATTGAATTATTGCTTACTTTATTATTATTTATTTCATTTCCGTAAATTTCTCACAGATTATAATGAAGATTTTAAATTTAAATTGAACAATTATGAACGGAAGTATTTAAATTAGTTTATCCAGCCGAAGTAATTGCGCTGATAATGTCGGATACACCCGGTGTACCTATTCGAATAATTGCGAGAGGTCCAACTGCTTATGGGAAATATCATATTCCGTGATAATTAATGCGTACAACTAATTTTATGTTTTTGTTTTAATTATTTTCTCACAAACAATTTTTTTTGTCGTACCCAATTTTTTTCCTCTCGAAGTAACCAAGAAATATAGATCCGAGAAACAAAATTAATAACACCTCTCCGTACCAGAAAGTACACACTTTTCATAATCAATTTTTTTGTTTTAATTTAAAAAAATAGTGCGCAGCCGTCAGTCAACCTCGTTTACGATAGTTTATTGAACAAACACATAGACACACAGTCTTGTAAAAATCCGCACCTTAAAAGTAACAGGGAAGCTTTCTGCAGTTGAATTTACAATGCAAATTGGTCGACGGGCGGAAGCAAAAAAAAACAGAAACACGAACGCCCGGTTCGAATAAGCGACATATGCTGGCTTTTTTGCTAGCCGGAGATCTTCGAATAAAATACATGAACTTACAGGAGGCATGAGATTTCCATTCAAATATCCGCTTTATTAAACCAGAGCCATAGGCGTTCGCCCAATTTCATCGTGTATTGCGGAATCTCATTGGGTGTAGAATTTTTATCTCAAGGTACACAACCAAATTTCTTTTTGTACCAGTAGCCTTTTTTTGGCCATTTACATCTCGTTTTCCGAAGTGCACCCAAATTTATACATCTCGTTAAGACCAAAGATGTGCAAAGAAAATTGTTGTTTTTTTTTTACAAATTTGTGGCAATGTTATTGATTGATTTTTTTCTTCTGTTTTACAGATCATTATTGTCCATTGACGAAAAGTTTTGCTGACACCTCATAGATCAGCACGCGTAGACATAACGAGGGAAACGTAAAGCGTCAAACGTGAAAAGCTGGAGAACAGATTGCTGGTATGGTACGTGATCAGCCTTTACAACCCTTTGATTACGACCACTGGACGTGCCATCGTTTCTGTGTCTGTAAATTTATGGCCCAAGTTTTATTAGCACGTGACCGCGATAATTAGCTATGCGATGGTGTGAGAGAGTATCCTCTTGCACGAATTTGTTTCTGATGCAACACAAAATTGGTTGCAAATCGAGTTTTAAAAGTCTGAGTTTATGATCTTGTTTCAGATTTATATCTCTTGTATTTTCAACTATCATGATTTATACTCTTTTTTATTGTTCCTTTTTTTACTTACTTTCTTGTTGTACAGTTAATCTGATTATCATTTGATTACCATTTTTCATCTTTTTTTTTTAATTATGTAAACGAATAAAGGTTTTGATTTTTCTTTTTTTTTTTTGATTTTTTGTATCTCTGGTTTTATTTATTTTCTTTTTTTATTTGCAGAGTAAAATATGTCACCGAGGAAGGATTTTCCAGTGGACAAGTGCATCCAAGAGGAGCGTATAAAAATAATCCATCCCAACATTAACTTCTTGGTTTAAGAAGATTTTATCATTAGTATAGTGGTGACTTCTTACAATGCTTCTCTAATACCCAGAAGGATCCAGATAGAATCTCAGAACCTGGCACCGTTCCTACGGGATCTCGTTTGCGAGTAATATTGAAACGGCAGTCAAGCTTTCCTCGTGACAAAGGATGCTTGCATACGCGTGAATGCTTCCGAGGGATTATGATTATTCCGCGTATTTTTTCCAAACACTAGGAAAATTGACGGGGAAAAATAATTGGATTCTTTGATTAAGGTCCTTTTTTTTCTCTTATCACTCGTAATCCTAACCAGACAAACTTAAGCTCGATTTTTTTAAGTTATTATAATTGATGTCAATATTGTTTTAGGTTGTTCCAGTAATATCAACATTATAACGACAAGAAAAGGATGTCGGGAGAGAAAAAAGAGAAAATATGCTCCAAAAATTGGACTGACCTCGGACTTGTCGAATGCATAAAAAAGCCTCCGCGCAAGTAAATGTTTTCTATTCGAATGCGCCCCGGTGGAAAATAATGCGAGCTTTGGGAGACGCTATTTTCTGAATATAAATTGGAGGCACGCTCGTTCAGAAAGATTCGTTCGGCTAAGCCGTTCCTGGACGCTGAGATCATACGGGATAAAAGAATTTGCTCATCCGTGATTGAAGTAAGCAACATCTAAGAGCTTTGATTGAGCATGACCAAAGGGTCAGATTTGTCAGAACTTTTCGTTCGACTGCTTGCGACGAAATTTCAGCAGAGAATAATTGAAAGAAAGTTCGTACAACTTTTCTGAGATGAGAGAGCGAACAAAAAATTTTAAGGGTGTTTCAGGAGTCATATTAAAAAAAACTAATATATGATGGGAGTTAAAGAGTTGTCAGATTTTGTTTTAATTTTGATATTTTTTTTAGTAAGGTATGCTTATACTACTAAAAAAAGGTCCAACATTTCAGAAAATAGAAAAGGTACACAATTTCAAACCATTTTGAAATTTAATATTTGTTTATACTTTTTCTTATACAAGACCCATTGAAGTTTTTTGACTCCGGAAATTGAAAGAGTGTAAAATTTCGGGCTTTCTCAGTTATTTAAGAACACCACCTTATGGGTACTCTAATTAGAGCTCTTGCAACACTCTACACAATGGAATAATCAGTTCATCTTTGAAGTCCCTTGACTTCAAAGTACTTCATTTTCCTTGTTTGAAACTTTTTTATGGTTTAAAATGATTATTCAATTTTGATTTTGTTCAGAGTCATAAAGCTTATCAAAGGAAAAAAAAAAGAAAACAAATTTTCACATTATTCAACTCATAGCACGTAATAGAGTTTACGCGATATCAAAATCCAGCGACTTGATAGCATCGTTCTTGAAAAAAGCTCTTTAGAGCTTTACTTTAATAGAGAGTTTATACGTCGAGTATTTTCGAAAGGGTCGTATGGATGATAGAAGGACAAGCGATTCACACATCAGGCATTCGGTATGCTAACGTTCCTATATAGATTACGAACCTACATCCAAGCGAGATAGATTAGTTTGAGCGAATAAAACTCTTGGAAAGTGATTTTCACTTATGTCGTGCACGTATGCCATTCGTCCATTGTTAGGAGCCAAATCGAAATGACTGTGAAAACGCGTTTAATTGCTCACGCTGAGTGAGAGATCATCTTAAATGAAGTAACTTTTTCTTTTTTAATTTCGATTGCCACTTTTTGGGCGTTGAAACAAAAAAAACAATTTTAAAAAACAAAAAGAAAATTTCGTTCATTCAATTATGTTTCTTTATTTAGAACAAAATTTTGGAAATAAACAAGTTGGGAAACTTAACAAATTTATTACCTACAGAGTCGTGTCAGAGATGTTCATATTTATTACACTGCCCTATAAACTTGCCGGAATTTCAGATCCAACTTAGGGAATTCCTATTATATTAAAATCAATGAAATTTTAAAATACTCTCATAAATAACAGAATAGTTGAACTCAAGCTATGGATAACCAATAAATTCAGCAAGCCGGCCAATTTAACTATGCTCTGAACTTATTCACTTGCATTATTGCACGCGTTGAGCATTGTGTACAAATATGTGCAAGGGCCTGGAAAGAGGACAATAGGAGCTCGAAAATTCGCACATTTTAAATTCTAATTTTCCGCGAGTCAAATGCGTGGGCGATAATTTTCATCTGGCAACTTTTTCTATCATTCTAAAAGTCGGGTGTCCTGTTAAGGAATATGATGGAAAAAATAATTTTCGAAAAAGTTTTGATGCATACCATTACGAGGAAGCTCTTTCTTTTATGTAAAATATTTCGGTACCCTTGCAGAGGCAAATTTTATTACAACTGCATGCAGCTTTTCACGATCAAAGGTATTCTCCTTTTGAAAACGATATTACAGAAATAGGGTGCATACATGCCAACCTATCATTTTACATTGCTTATATAGTCCACCGGGGAGTTTAGTATATAAATTAGTTTTTCGTTCTCGTCCGAAGGTTTCAAATAAACGTTTAGTCAACATTCGTATATTTTCGTATATAAAATTTGTTCAAGATATTGAAAATGAGATTTTAATTAAAATGAAGAAAAAAAAATTGAAATAAAAAGTTAAAAGGTGATGGGAATAAAATTGAATTTGAAAAGTTGGAAATTAATTATTGTTGGTTGGATATGAGATTGCGAAGTCGTCATGCATGCTTAATAAATCATTGTTTAACAATTAGTGGCCCATTTTCAATTAGTCATTCAAAATACATCGCGTTCGCAATCCACAAACAACCAGTTACGATTATAATAGCACATGCATAGTTTACAACATAATTTTCATCAGTTCGGAATTGTTAATTATCAACAATATTATTGTTATCTGCACCCTCCAACCGAAAATCTATTCAATCGAATTAATTCCAATTATAATAAAAGAACAATTCAGAATTGAATTTTCATAATAGGTCATCCATTTTACAATTAATAATTAATGTGCTCGTTCAACTAGATTTAATTAAGTTAAATGTCGATATGATTGCAATTGTTTTTGACAGTTTGATAAAAATGGATGAATTGAAATCGATTGTCACTCAAACAAAATTTTGCAATATCAAAAAAATATTAAAAGATGTAAAAATAAAAAAGTAGAGATGTAAATTGTATGAAAATTATTAGATCTTAAAAATTGATTAAAATTGACGTACATTTTCATTTGGACACATTTTACATTACAATGAGAGTCAACTTAATACCCAAAAAGGAAAAAAAAACAATCGGGATCTATTTTATGCGAATGTTCCAATTATCCGAATCCAGCTGTAAGGATTATCGTTTACACAAATACGTCTAAGATTTAGCATTCTTGAAATTACGTCGATTAAGCTCTCGAGACATTTGAATTTGACTCGTTAGAGTCTGGACTGATGTATTGTCCAGCTTTCCCTCGACTACTGTCCTAATTGTAAAATATTTCCGGTCAAAGGAATTCGAGCATTCTTATGGGTCATAATGAAAGTTTCTTGAAAACTTTTTTTTCTCTTATCCGTGGAAAACAAATAATTGATGTTTCGTCATATTTCATTGTGTTCTATTTTTCTGTTTTATAATTCTGTTTCGTTGTTCATTTTTTGTCTTGTAACTCAAGATATTTATTTTCAACCCGTTCTTATTTGAAAATTAATAAAATAAGCCTAAACTTGAAATTAAACTGAGATATGAAATTGAAATTTTTTGTGTTTCAGATTGTGATCCAAGGTGGAAACGTAGTTCAAAATATACCGAGATGAGTTTTGGTTACTCTGCATGCGAGCCATGGTCATCCCTTAAACCAGTCATCTATCAGGTACGTAATCTGATTTCAGCATCGACTTTGATTTAGCAAATGACCAGTGCGCTAGTGTTAGCAAATTGGAATGCATGTTGAATTTGAATAATACACGTCTCAATTGTGCGTGCATTCCTAATATTCCAAAATATATGAATACCCATCATCGTAAATTTTTTTTCAACTAGAACATAATGCAATCTTATATTCTTAATCTTTTTAAACCAAATCATCCTAGACTACAAACAACAATCAAATTGCAACAAAATTATCTCAGTTTTTTGTAGTTTCATTGTTCTGTTTAATGAAACCATGAAAAAGAACTTTGCAAGTTGTTTACAAAAATGACAAAAAAATAGTTCTGGTAATACTGTATTTACAAAAGCATATATATACGAAAAGGCTCATTGTGATTCATCGTCTGTAAGCCCTGAGCTTTGCCCGACACTTCTGCTCCCACTAACGTCGCGACAAGTCCTAATTAGTGATGAGTGTCCGCAATTCCCAACGTTGCACAGAGGGAAGTACAATATTTGAGCTGACTCCCAACTATATAGCTGGTCTAATGAAATTAAAATTTAGATGTAATTTCTCAACATAATGTTTTTCTACGTCTGGATGAGTGTTCGTCGACTGAAACTATCCCCCCAACTTTTCAAAATTATTCATTCCAAAATGTCTTAAATTAATGTTAACATAAATTTTTATATAAAATTCCATCTTATTTGGAAATATATAAACATGCAATCATATGGTTGCATATATTCAAATATGATTCCATATATGCAACCATATATCTTTTTGCCTGGATAAAAATCTTTTGTTCTCCAAAAAAATTGGTTGATTTTGAAAAAAAAGTTGATCAGAACAAAAGTTATGGAACGAATTTATGGACATTGCGATAAAACATATTGGAGTGGTGGAGGGAAAAAACATATTTTTTTTTTTCAGAAGACGCGTTCTCTGCTCGCTCTCGCGCATCTTCGGCCATTATTTGCGGCCAACAATCGTGCGGTTGACGTTTTTCATAAATTTATAACGACTCTTTCAACACTAAATCATAGAATTTCGCATTTGATGAAATACATTTGGAAATGTGACCCGCGGGACAAGTGAGACGACATTCCGCGTCAGATCAATATTTCCAATATGTTGTGTTGAGCGTTGAATTACCGAACATTCGTACCCACGCGAGAGTTTTCATTGTTTTTCGTGTCAAGCTTTCCAGCATCGAGATATTGCAGATATAGGTGCGAAGAGAGAACGTTCGCCAAAACGCGAAATAACACATTGACACGCTTGAAGAAATCGAATCAGTGTGACAGAATATATGATCAAAGAATGTAATGTTCATTGTAAAAAGTGTGAGAATTTATTTTCCACGAAAAAAAAAGATACACCTCGCGGAGCTCCATTTTTTTGAATATCCCTTTCAATCAAGTTTGCATTCAATGGTTTATTTCTGTTTTTCAATATTTTTACTTCAACCGAAATTGTATTGTTGGCAACATTTTTTCGGACAAAGTACTTTTTTTGTAAACAACATTTTTGAAGAAACATTTTTTTAAAATTCTTTTATCAGTTCAATATATGAAATATATGTTAGCAAATATGTGACATATAAAATTCATATAACAGATATATATTTTGTACAATGAATGTTGAAAAATTGGTATTTTCTGATAGCAAATAAATTGAAACTACTGGAACGGACATCGTACCAGCAAGCTAATTCTTATGATAATAACTGAATACGATCGTTGATTGTTATCTTAACTGCGTTATGGATAGTTGTAATGACTTAACCGATAATTATATTTTCGATAAAGTTAGCGGAGATTTTGCTCCATTTCCATTTCAAAATCCATGAACATGCAAAAACAATTTAATATGTATCATAAATTCAATTGTCATCCTGAATCAAAGTTGCAAAGCGTAGGGGCGAAATTACCAACCCAGACTTAGTATCAAAAGTCTTGTTAAAATAACGAGGAAGACGGTGGCGTTTTTTTTTTTTTTTTTTTTTCAGGCACGCCCTACAACTTCGTCTGTATCTTTCAACATTAATATATATCTGTCCCGTGGGCGTTGCTAAATAGTTTACTATTATGTGAAACCCTTATTTTGTACCAAAAAACCTTTTTTTCCAAAATTGACAAAGTCGTTCTTTTATTTTTGCAGTTTTGATTTCTAGTTTATGAAAAATATAGAAATATTTTTCTATTGTTCTTGAAAATTTTGATTTCAAAAAAAGAAATTTGTTCTCAGCATGTTTGTCTCTTGAAATAATTTTTGTTTGATAATGTTTCAAAAAATAGACAAAGAAGAATTATGTTTATTGCAAACATTTTGTTTATTTTTGGATGCTTAGCAGTATACGATTGGTTATGTGACGTTTTCACAGGTGGAATCTCGCTTCTTTTATTATGTTTGCATAACGTAACATGGCAAATTGATGCTACCGCGACGATGTCCACCTGGGAAATTGAATATTACATCCAACCATGCATTTTCCAGCCCCGTTCAGTTTTTTTTTTTTTTTTTTCAAGATGTTGCCCGTACTTGACCTTTTTAGACTTACAAATTCATAAAAATCTTTGCTCAACGAAACATCTTCTGAACGTGCTCATCTTTCTTTCATTGATTTAGATTTTCACAATTGCTAAATGAAAAAAAAATGTTTCAACTTGATGAAAAAAAAAAAAGAAAGAAAAAAGAAATGAAAAAAATGTGGAAACAAAGTTTTGCAATGAAAAGAGAAAAATTTATATCGTTGCCGTAGCACAAATATTGTACATGAATTTAGATTTACAAAAGCCAGAACTAAATTATTCAGATCGAATGTATCTTCTGAATTCGTGAAAAATGCTCGCTGAAGGCATAAACAATGTCATAATATTCTTTTTAAAGATACTGTTCTCTTTTGGGAATACTTGAGACAGTCGTTCCGTCTGAATTGAAGTGGCGAAGAGTTGTCTCCATTATTCAGCAAGTAAGGAAATGTTGCTCCAAGCTGTGTCGATTTTCAAAATTGTAATTCAGAAGGAAACGCAAAGTGACGCTGTCAATTTTGCACAATTTCAATTTGGCTTTCAACAATTATCGATTAAAATGTCTATAAACATTTTATTTGAACCGTTCTCAATTGCTATAATTAAATTATCGATTATCTTTTTATTTGCTTCTTTTCACAAATATAAAATGCCACCAGATTAAAAATTTAAAAATCAAGTTAAACTTGATGTTTTGCATTTGCAATATTTTCGTTTTCAAGTTTCAAGACAAAAGGCACAAACTCAAGATTATCGTTTTGCTATCCGTCGCACCATAGAATATTTACTGCTAACCGGATGAAGCAACCCTATCCGTAGACTTAAGTAATGGTTGGAAACAGTCCTAATGGCGGTAATAAAACCATTTTGTCTATATAAATTTTATTAGCAGTCCCTAGAAAAAAGTAGCTCTTATGTTTTTCAATCAATTCTTTTTTATTTGCTGGTAAATTAGAAAAAACATTTGTTTCAAATGCTTGATGGAAAATTTTTAACACATTTCATACTTAGACAAATATAAACAAATGTAACCATATATATATAAGTATTACATATGTTTATATACTGTTTGTATAATTTATGTTTAATGTAAAACAAAATATTTAAAAAAATGTATTTGATTTTTTGAAATAGAATAATGGTTAGAACAAAAGAAAAACAAAGTGATAGAAGAAGACGTAAAGATAAGGTACGCTCCATAATATATTATGATAGGAGATGGTATCTCGACGTTATCTACTTAATTAGCTTTATTTCGGTAATTCCCCAAGCGAAACTGAGTTAAAGTTTGACAAATGACGGTGAGGGCTTCGTCGCATCAAAGAACTTGCACCGCGCAAGTAAGAGCGATCGCGTCGGATAACATTTTTAATTAAGCACCGCCTCGTCGACAAGAGCATGAGTAAAAACTTTTCTCGCGAGATGACTGTTCGGTATTGATATATATTTCCTCCTCCCACCGGGTTCCATCAGATTGAGATGATTTTTTACAGCTTGACTTGAATCTCCAAATTGTCTTACGACTTTTAGACGAAAAGCTACTTTATTTGGTTTTTATAAATCATCGTAGGGGTGTCATTAGAGATGGATCAATCGTTTTTTTGTCATGTTGAGTTGAGACATTTTGACAAGCTTGTGTTTTGTACAAAAACATTTGCAGAGACGTGTTTGCCCGCGCGGATGAGCCTTCAGAGAAAGTTGGCACTTAGGAGAAAAAAAAATACAATCTTGAAAAGTGAAATTTCATGCTGTGTTATATGTTTGAATAACAAGTAAACAGATATTTGAGATATACAGGAGACAAACAGGAGGAAGGAACGAAAAAAGAAAATTTAGAGCTCGTCTCAAAGTACAACACAACAATGAACTATGCAATCAGAGCGCTTCAATATTGACAAGAGCTACCTCTCTTGACTCGGAGCATAAAGTCCTTTAGAAAAAGTTCATTAGTAAAATGATATTTAATTTATAAATGAAATAGGCCGATTAGTCTATACAATTTTACTTCACCGGTAATAATTTATAGTGCGACTGGGAAGGTCTTCATATTTCGACAAGGCTTCACATCTTTTTTTATGCGTTTGACAATAAAATATCTATCACTTTAAAAATAAAATTGTGCCATATCTATTTTTAACATTTTTTTTCCTCTTTCGTTTCAGGTAGATCAAATAATTCAGTACCTTAGTGTTTTCCTAAGAAAGTCTAGTTTGCGTTTTATATTTAGATATCCATTAGATGAACGGAACCACGCACACCGTTAAGCTGCTTCATAATTACCCGTACACCTTGCTCAATAGTTGCATCATCATCTGACGAACTTATTATTATCGATTAAAATATTCTCATACCGTTTATAACTTGGCTTTACGACCAGGCGAACCAAATTTTCCTTGTTACGGATGGTTGAACTTGTATCTTAATATTTCACTTCATAAAAACGATCCATAGACACGCCAAAATTAATTTGTCTTAATTTAAGACACTTCAACTTTCTTTAGAAACTTGTCTTAGATGGATAAATTCAAGACGCATAACTTTCTACATTTAAGACACTAGTCTTATTATTTTAAGATACTGCTGTAAGATGGCATACTTGTCTTAATTTAAGACACTTAAACATTGTAGATTCAAGATACTTGGGTCTTAATTCAAGACGATGTTTGGAAACGACTTTTTCAGTGTTGAATCTTGTTTGGAAGACTGTGTGCAGTACAACCGATGCTCAAGAGGTTGGGATTGATTCCCTCTTAAAAAAGGCTACGTCATTAACATTCCCTTTGCGATGCAAGCCTCGAAAATTCGTGCCGGCGTCATCAGCAAAAACGCTGATTCTTACAGTTCGCTGTTCTGAAACTTCTTCGGAGCCGAGTTGCTATATTACTGGAGGTCTCGTTCGATTTCTCTCGTAGGTCCAATAATTGACATGCAATTCCTTACTGCTTGGGATCAAAGTACTAAACCTCGATGGGGAATAATTTGACGTTACCGGTGGTTGCCGGGCGACTGTGTACTTTTACAAAGAAAACTTCTTGGCGACGTGGATGAGGTCACAAGGTTACAGGGATCTATACAACATTACTTTAGTGACAAAAATAATTTAAAAAATTAATTTTTATTTTTTTCTTGTTTTCTATAATTTTTTTTTTTTTTTGAATTTGTAAAAATGGTTTTTGAAATTTTTGTTCTAAAAGCAAAATTGAATGAGAGTACTCTCATTTATTATCCTTTCAAGAAAGCAGAACTCGAGTTTTGAAGTCTAAATTAATTTCAACCACGTGGAAAATCGTGCACGTCGCAACGATATTTCAAGCTGAGCATGAAATAAACAGCAATCCGACCGAGAAGTTCGAACTCTTTTATTCTCTATCGGTGGTTCCTTGATAAGTGCGAAAAGTGCGACGTTTATAAAAAATTTGCAATGCGCAAACTGGCGCTCGTCTGACAATAATTTCAGGTTTTGCAATTCTCCCTAATGGCAGTCCCGCAGGGGCCGCCACAATTCCCAGCTTCGTTTGTAGGATCTCGCCGCAATATCCTCGGGACTTACTACGAAATTTCGCCGACCGAGTAATTTCATCTAAATATTTAATTTATAGTCTGGCGTTACTTTTCGATGCAATGTTATGTTGCAGCGACTGTGCAGGACGCGAACAATTGGGGATGAGATTGACGTTCTTTTTCTTTTTTTTTTCACACAAGAGATAGTAACAAGTTTTTGTTATCAGTTGGAAGTTTAGATGAGATGTAAAAAATTATTCCCATCCGATGAGATGTAATAAAAAAATATAAGAAAGAAGTGTGAGAAAAGAGAAAAAGCAATACATTGTTGTCTGGATGACATAAATGAATCTCAATTTGAAGTATATACCACTGTGGCGTCATTTTTAACGACAACTTATGAAGACTACAATAAAGTACTGTATACTTTATTTTATCTCGAGTTTTTTCATCTCTTATTAAGACTGACAGCGTTTCTTGTATCATGGTCCAAAGTGGTAGCTATCGAGATCGTTTCCTTCGCTGTATGAAAAGGATTCATTAGAGTCTCCTTAATAGCCTAAGGTACTTTTCCCTCCACAATGTCTTTTACAATAGTCATCCAAATATAAATTGATATAGACGCCATAAATGGGGTCCATATGGATCATACGATCAGAAGTAAAGTGTGCAATAAAAAAGTAATGTATACATGTACTGAGATATTAAAATTTTTATGTGGGAATAACGCAAATAATTTTTTTTCCCTTGTAAATGAAAAACAATTGATTACGATTGTTCACTTACGGATTTAAATTCTTAAGTTTTAATTATACATTAGTTTATATAAAATGTAATTTTACATTTACGTTCTATAATTTTACAAGAAAAATGATGTAATTTCACATTTGTATACTGTAATTTTACAAAATGAAATTGAATTTTATTTGTTGATATTTTAGTTTCACATAATGTTTATTTAATTTTACAGAGAAGAATTGTTTATAAGCGTCATGACGAATAAAATTATATGGATGGATTTATCTTGAGAAGAAGGTGTCACTAGCAAACCGATTTAATCAATGTTCCAAGATCCAGCTGTTGATTTGAAAAGTTTCTTCATTTGACTTTATCAAATTAAGTCTTGCAAAGCAGATGTAGCCGCGGTGGCCATTATCTTGCACGCCAGGCGTGCCGTTTCCGTGAGGAAAGTCAGACAATTCCGACTTTTTGTCAAGGACAAAAGCTTTTCACAGAATCGTTTCGAGGATTAACGCTTTGTTATAGGCGATGGATAAAAACTTTAGCGCCTTTTTTTTCAGTAGCGAAATATACTCTTTTAAAAATATTCCATCCACTCTTTTGCATAGTAATCGGATTTCTCCATCTCTCTCACTTTGAAAATTTGATTTTCAAACGTTTGATTACTTTAGGATCGTGCATTGTTCATCTTAGAAATCTCGCTTACATGATTATTGACTGCGGCAACATTTTTTTTACCTCTTTCGGCTTCAATTTACTTGGGTCATAAAGTAGTTGCCGTCAAAATGCCAACAAATGGGAAAAACTTTGAAGCGCTGGTTACATGCCAGAAAAGTGACGCAAAAATTGTCGTTTTTAAACTATATTGTCTGCCACGATTCGTGTCTCGCAAAGTTATTCACTCGGGCACACCCTTGGAAACTGAAATTATTTTTCATTAAAGAAAAACTTTTATCCTGTGCCGTGAGAAAGTTTTTTCATTTGACGTCTTTACAATATGATTCTTTGTTTGTAGTTTTGAATTAATAAATTTAATGAAAAATAAGCAAACAAGCATGACAAAAGACTGAAATATACAAAATTAAATGCAAACTTAACAAAAAGTTTAGTAGCGACTCCTTGGTATTGTTAAAGTGGATGATTACGTGTAAGTCAGGTTGACTTGCTGCAGGTGCAAGACATTTTTCTACTTGCCAAATAACAGTGAAAAAGAAAACTTGTTTGTTGAATGTTTGTGAATCTTGTTGAAAAAAGAAAAAGTTTTGCCAAAATTTCAATTTGAATATTTCGAGAAATGTTTATGAAAATTTACAATGTTTTTATGTTATTTTTTAATTTTTTATTGATTATTATTAGTGATGGAAATGAAAATTTTCATTTTATAAAAGTCATTTAGAAAAAAATTAAAAAAGGATTATCATTATACGACTTCAAAACCTGAAATAATAAGTTCAAGTTAGAGAAGGAATAATCTCTTGGAACCCTCGTGGTATATCTGTCGCGCGAAGGGTACATATTCATCAGTGTCCTTTGTGTCCACAGCACGCAATGTCATGTCACATTATCAAGAGCTACTTGTCGTTGTGAACTTTCAGCGTCAGAGGACTCCCGTATCGATACGATCAGTCAATGAACATCTACCTAGTACACCATCCTCTGATAATATCAAAACTTATTTCGACATATGTTTCTTTGTTTAACGTTCAACGTTCTTATAATGCATAATGAGCTTACGAAAATTCGATATTTTTATTGCGGACAGACACAAGCATTATTTTGCATCCACTAAATATTCACTTTGGTTGTATAAAGGGATGCATATTTCATATTTATGATCTTGTTTTTTATTTATGATGATCTCCCAATTTTTCATCCTTTGAAGAAACTTTGTAGTGCATTTTCATCCTTGTAATAAAAAAGGAAAAAAAGCGTCGTAAAAACCTTAGAACAATTGCTTTACGGAAATGAAAGACAAAAAGTCAAATAATGATAAGAATTTTAATAAAAAATATATTTGAACAAAGTAAACTTTGAGATAAATAGAATGTCTTTTTGACAACTTTGCTGTGGGTGATATCGCGTTCCACCATTTTAAATTGTAAAAAATTTGCTTCGAATTTTTTTTTAATTTTTAATAACAAATTCATTATTTAATAACATCATTAATGTTATCTATTCTTACACTGTAATCTTACATGTTAATATGTAGTTTTACATTTCAAATATTATAATGTTATTTATTTTACATGAAAACAATGTGATTTCATATTTTCAATTGAACTTTTCTAGTACAAAGGATCATATTTTTTCAATATATTAACAATATATTACTTTCAGCAAATCATATATCAATTGAATATTTTTCATATATGGACCTAAAATATAATAGCAATTTTAAAAAACAATCAATAAATTATTTATATATTGATAATATATAATTTCTCTAATAATATTGTCAATATATTTTATGTATTGAAAATGATGAATTGACAAAACATTGTCAAAATGTTTTATGTGTGATTCTTTTTATTAAGAATAGTTCAAATTCGATACATTTTTATTTTCAAAAATAATTTTAAATGATTTTTTTTGTTTATATAAAAGACACGAGGCTTTCTATTTTGTTTAACTGCAAGTTCCATTTACTATTTTATCAAAAAAAAAAAACAATTTTTTTTTAATTTTTTGACAACGCACGAAGTGAAAGATCGTTCAACTTTTTTTGCTGAAAATTCACAGATTATCTATTAGTAATGCGATTATTTTGGTTCTATGTGTGTCCGAGTATTTTTGGATTTTAGGTATTGTAAATTGTTAATTGCAACGTAGAGTATTTGTAGGATTAAATTGAAGGTCAGGCTACAGTCTTTCTTAACCTAACATTGTTCAAAATATATTTCACGTATATTTTATATACTTGAAATATATTCGTATATATTCTACATATATCTCTCTTATAAATTATTTATAAAGCCGTAATAAATTATAGGACGTTGCTAACCGCCCTTCTGTTTATGTACACACGTATACAGGAGTGTAAACATACACCTGTATATATATGTAGGTATATACAAAAACGAGAGTGCTGCTAGCCACTGCCTGAATTATATAAATTTAATATAAAATTAATATAAGTTTTATCGAAGAAATATACTATATTTACATAATAATTATAAATTTGACATATATTTGTGCGTCCCTGCGGGGTACAATATTTGCATATACTATTTTTGATACGTAAACAATAATAAACTCTCACGTGACTGCTTTAGCATCAGGACAGGGTTAACAAAATGTTAAAAAACATTTCACGATGTGAATCAAAAATATAAATCTTGTGAGACGCAAATGAATCCAATTCGTGAACGTTTTTGTAGGTTAATTCTCGGATTCGCCATATCAGTTCAGTAATGAACACATGAACGTTGCACATGAGTGAGTTCGGCTCCATTTCTTTGCTTTCCTAATTTTGAATGATGTTCTCGAACAAAGGGTGACCGCGGCGGCTGATTTTCTCCTCCGGTGCAGAGACGATAGACGATTTCCAAAGCCGGTAGGATATGCGGCGTGGAAAGGAGAACCGTCGCTGGTGGGGATGGGCGCTGTTGAGTCGCGCGGGGGGGCGACACCAGCGGCCCGAGTGGCTCCCTCTCGCGCATAACTCGGATCAGTTGAGCCGTATGCGGCGTCTCGGTCACGCGTCCCGTATCGTTGCGGTGCTCCAGGATCGCGGCAACTGCGATGTGCTCGCAATTATGAACGGTCAAATTCGTCGCGCAGGCCATTTGAGTTCGTGCACGAAATGATGGAGTTGTGACTCCATCCGACGAATATGTGAAGAAAAAAAAAGAATTAAAAAAAACATCTCTTGGGCACTTTTACCAAAATATCAAAAACTCCAAAAGATAAACGCAAAAGAAAGAAAATAGATAAACAACGAGCAAAACAGAAACTTCTTGAAACAAGAGGGGGAGACAAAAAGCAAGAAAACAAATTGGCCTTTTTGTACAGATCAAAGCAATTAACGTCACCCTAAGACTGTACTTTTGACTGACTTATTTTAAGCCGCTCAAAGAAAATAAACAAATTTACAACAAAAAAAAAAAAAGAAAAGTAATAATTATAAAATAAAATAAAACCAAACAATCTTCAGCCTCGCGTCCTTCGACGCGTCATGTAAATATTTTCGAGTTGCAAAACTCGACTGCGAAGGCGAAACAAACAAAAAATAAAATAAAATAAAACAAGAAAAAAATAAACGACGAAGTTTTGAATGAACAAAAAAAGTGTCTGGCAAAGAATTCGGTCGGTTTCGTGGGGAGCAACGTGGGAGGAGTGAAAAGTGAAGTGACAAGTGTGGAAACTACTTCAGGTAGTCCAACGAAATACCATCGAGTGCGTTAGTGATCCGATTTTTTGATCGTCAAAACACACGACCGGTTGACGCGAAGAAGCTGACCAATAATAATAACCTCTCCGTTGGTGCGCATCGGTTTTAAATTGCGGCCTGCAACGAAACTGCCTCGGCGTCCGCTTGAATTGAATTTTTGCAAGCTACATTCGGCGAGGCGACTTTTCAAAGTGGCAAAAAAGGACGAAACGAAAAAACAAAAAAAAATAAGAAACAAAATAATCGTTGACGCGTGCGTCACACAGCCAAAGCTGTAATACAAATAATAAATTGCAAAAGGGAAAGGGACCTGCAGGTCTCCTTCCTGTCAAAAGGAAACAAGAGAAGTCGGAACGGGTCTCAAGGTCGAGCGAGCGAGTAACGACCGCTCGCAGCTGGGAAGCTATCTCGGTCGCATCAATCGCCCGAACCTGCCGAGATTCCTGCGAAACAAAAGTATTGCTCCGAAAAATTATTTCTCTCAATCCATTCTAGTTGCAAACAACAATTTACGATTAACAAAAAAACATTTACATTCCATTATCACCCTCGCGATGCCAAATTTTTGCAACATCCAAGCACAGTAGCTGCCCATCAAACGCTCCTCTGCCGTCTACTAGGATACTACCAAAAAGAAACATTCAATTTTTTTCAAACAAAAAAATTCACTGACTTTTAAAAATTGAAAGATACGTTAATAACGTTTTCAGAAGACGAGGATGACTGTTGCGAGCAACATCGTGGTCGAGTGGCTGCGGTCGCTTCACTTGGGCCAGTACTCCGAGTCCTTTATCGATAACGGGTACGACGACCTTGAGATTTGCAAACAGATTGGCGACCCTGATCTCGATGCCATCGGCGTGTTCAATCAGACTCACCGGGCGCGCTTGCTCCAGTCGGTGAAGACGTTGCGCGAGGAAGGCGCGGCGAGTGTCTATTTTACGCTCGAGGACGCGACCGACTGCTTTTGCGACAATGTCAGCTCAAAGTCCTCCAGGACCTCTTCGGAAAAACCGGTCAGCGAGAAGGACGCCCAGAGGGTTTCGCCCACGGCGAGCTCGTCCAGTGGCGGACCGGAACTCACAAAATTTGTCGACGAGTACGAAGAGGGCAAGGCGGAACTTGTAAGGATCCCCAGGATGCAACTAAGAACTCTGCTGCAGGAGGAACTCCGACATGATGGAATTCGACTGGCATGCCAACCGTACACTACACCGGTAATGCAGATATTTTACAATTCTGTATATGCTGTAATTTTAAATGAAAAAAGTTGTTTTATAACTGAATAATGTAATTTCACATTTTATCTTGTAATGTTGAAAAGTAAAATGTAATTTTACAAGTTCATTGTAAAATTGTATAAGAAATAGTGTGATTTTACATTTACATATGTACTGTACTTTTACAATTGAAAATGTAATTTTACATTTTAATACTGTAATATTACAGTTTAATTGTGTATTTGTACACAGTAATGTAATTTTACATTTTCGTAGTGTAATTTCAGACAAAATCTGTACTTTTACAATTTTATACTAAAATTTCACATTTTTGTAGTGTAATTTTACAAAAAATCTGTAACTTTACATTTGTGCACATTAATATTACAAGACAAAATGTAATCATACATTTTTGCTCCAAATTGATTTTCTAAAGTTAGTTTTTTAGTTATAAAAGTTACAGTAAAAGACATTTCTATTCTATCCAAGACTCTTCCATGGTGCAATTAATGGAAAGTTTTTATAGAAAATAAAAAACACAGAAAGGAAGAAACGAAAAGAATATCCATCCACACAAGAGAGAGAAAGAAAGGTCAGAACAATGTAACTGAATGAGCTTTTGTTTTCGATCAACAAATTTTCTCTCACGATCGAGCGAACCTTTTCTCTTTCATAATTGCGCGTGATTCATTACAAGCGAATTATCATTAGTTGCAGATAAATAATCACTTTCCCAGTTCGGCATACAGAGTCAGGGTGGTTTGAAAATTTAATTACCTGTCATGTAAATCACATCTTTTCGATAAAATCGTGCACAGAATACAAAAACACAGCGCAATCATTTCACAGGAGATTAACTTTTATCATGTATATCCCGAGTGAATAAACCGTTCGTTCGAAATGACAAAATGATTTTGCGAGTAAACTTTTCAGAAACACCGAGCGCGCGCCACTTGACAGAGCCGGACGTGTGTCAACGTCGCAGCGGTTCTGGTTAATAACGACAGGAATGATTATTTTTCACGCAACCCTGGCGTTTGATTGTTCTTGCAAAACGTTTTCTCACGTTTGTCCAAACATCCAAATGGACAACGCATTAACGTGTATAATTGTACACAAAGTCTCGGACATACAAAATTATGACACGCTTGAGCACATTCACGGACCAGAGAGGTTTACTTCTACGGCAACCTAGGTTTAATAATTCCGTCGCTCTCCAACTCCGCTCTCCATTGTTTCGCCCACTGATTTCAGACAGAAATGTTTATCCCTCTGTCATATGTGATGAAGTCTGTCTGTGAGCAAGCGAGGGAACGCGAGCCCTTGTTAATGCAGATAGACAAAGATAAACAAGATACGTATGCTCATTTACACGCGACGAAACCACGTCTGCGCCTAGTCATGATTGTTTTTATCTGTCAAAATCTCAGGTTTGAAAAAATATTGGAGAGTCATTATGTTGGAGAGTTGAAAGCTGAGATTGAATGCCGCGGGCAATTGAAAACTTGCAAGTTGGAAGAGGACAGCTTGATAAAAATAAAAAAAACAAAAACAAAAATAACCAAATTTGGATGATTGTTGTTTATATTTTAATTTTTAATTTTTTTATTTTGCACTGTCATTTTTGTAACAGTTACACAATTTGGTCGAGATAGAAATATTGTTTCAAAATTGGATTGACAGTTGACAGTTATTTCGATGAAGAATTGAGGGAGATTTGAATAGGCGAACTCATGAAGTAACTATGAAATTCATCAGAAGATGCATTTGTATCAACAAAAAGTCACACAATTTTAAGCTTGCGATATTCTCCCACCATGGCCGACGCGATTATTTCCAACCCGTGCTCATTAAATTACGCTAACAGCATGGAATTCACGCATTCGTGCGAATTACACTAGAATGCGCTCTTTTATCACAATTTTTTTCTGCAAACTTTCAGTCCAAGAAATTATTCACAAAAGTGTTACATTTTTCAACAGCATTTGAAAGAAAACATTTTTTAAACATGATTTTTGTTAAATCTATAAAATACATTTCAGTATTGTATCTTTTCTATATATAATATAGATTGCTTTCTATAATATATATTTTCAGACAGAATAAAAAAAAAAATTTATAAGAATTTGAAAAACTGTAAACTTTATTTCGCATTGTTCGAGTAAATTGATAATAATTAGGTACGTCGTCGGGTTTATTACAAGAAGCTGCTGTTTGCTTGGTAATAACGTTTAAATATTTGAACCCGACTTCAATATATTCTCCAGTCGAACGACTCTCAGCTGAGCATCTCATAACATACCTTTCGGGCTCATTTTGTTTCAGCGTGTCCCAAGGTGTATACATTTTCTCATGAAATAGCAAAAGCGTGGAATTGAATTCTTCCGTTCGAACCGAATTGAAAAAAAAGGTCAAAAATTAAACTAGAATAAAACTCACCGTAGGAAGTAATAGAAATTCGAGACAGAACACAAAATTGATTCAAATAAACTGGATCGCGAACGATTTTTTTACACACTGCATTTGGTATATAAATTAACGATTTTTCTCTAAATGAATTCGAATTCCGATCGCAATTGTGATGTTTTGAAATTGTGATGTAATTTTGAACTCGAGGTTGAATTTCAATTTGAAGTTGCTTTTCCCCGATGATGAATGTTTTGTTTATTAATAGTATTTTTTATCTTTTGATGATTTCGATTTGATTCATCGTTGCATATTCAGATTTGAAATTGCTATTTTATTCAGTACCCTCTTGAAGTGCTTGAGTTCGCGCGTCCTCCCACAGATCGTATCTTTTTGCCTTTGCATATCAATGTAAAATTTTCGATTATCATTTATATCTGATATCAGGTTTCAATTCTTCAGGACTTTGATACTTTTTTCGGCAGTTTAGTCTTAGTAAAGTATCTGTACTCATTTTCATATACCTATAAATTTTATTTTGGAAAAAAAAATATGTTTCACTTCTCATTATTATAAATCTGAAAATATGTTGAAAACATTTTCTATCAAAATTTGACGAACATTTAATACAATTCAAATATAAATAAATTCATAAATTAAAACAACTGTGAATGAATTCAAAAGTTGGGAAATTCGAACAAACAAAATTTAATCGATGAATCATTGTCTTATACATAAATCAGGCACAACATTTTGCAATTGAAAATTCAACATTCTGATTTTTGAACACGCGATCTTTTGACTTTAAAATAAACGTTTATGGATAACATGATGTGATTAACGCTTGTCTGCACACATGTAACAAAAGTGTTTGTACAGAGCTTGCACGATCATTAACAATTCTCTTTATTATTTCACCTAACAAAGAGTCGCATTAACATTCAAGCGGGTAATTATTGTTTTTTGAATAAAAAATAAGCTAACAGTTTGGTTTAATAATAATGTGAAAAGGGTCATGACGGTTAATCAATTTTGAATTTAACATCTTTTTCATTTCGGTTCGTGTGGTTTTCCAATCAATTGATCGAACTTTAGTTACAGATTTGTGATCAAACGTGATTTGATGTCAGTAATTCAGTGTTACTAAGAGATCTAAATTGTAGCGACTAAGGTTTACGATGCGAAACGTTGCACTTGCTACTATATACTTTATTCCATTTTTCTATTTTTCCTATCAAGATGCTGTGTTCACACGCTACTTTAGTGGTTTTCTTTATTGTTTTTTAAATGTTTCAACGTATTTGCAAAACAAACATCCATCAATTGATAAGAAATTGAAATTATTAACAAATAACAAATAATGCATTATAATGAAATGTTTTTATAAAAGAAACTTTACAAAGTGTTTTTATAATACAACATCAATGAGATAATAACTTTATTCTCGGCTGACAAACGATGAATTAAGAAGATGGATATAATAAATTAAAATCGAAATTAATTAACAATTATTTTACTTATTCAACTGCAATTTTTGTTATCCGTTAAATTTATTTACGAATGAAAATAATTTGGGGCTTGTAATTAAAGTTTCATTGGCAAACCGAGTTTTCAACGCTAATGAATTTGAACTATACGAAATATAGCTGTAAGTTGAGTAAAATTTTCATAAGAAAATTTGTTATCTTCTATAATGAAGCATGTTATTAGTTTAAAATTATCAAAATTGGTCTTTTAGTTCAGACAATTCAAACATCTTTAATTTTATTTTTATCATTAATTGAATTTTTTTATATTCGTTTGACAGTTTGATTCAAATCATTTTCTGACTAATTTCCAGTTGTATTAGATATTAGCTTTACTTTGAGTTGTAAATGCCACACCTCAGATCCGAAACTGAATACTCGCAGATGAGTCAGGCCCTATTGTTTAAATGGTATATTATACGACGAACTGAACGCGCGATATCCTAGCAATTAAACTCCAGTACGAGCGGCCGAAACATTCTCTTTTCTCAGAAACGTAAGATTAAATTGAATAAAAGGTAAATCGTGTATACACATTCTGAGTGTCGACAAATTTACATCCAACAGATTTCACACACGCGCAAAAAATGTTTAACCATAAATTACAAATTCACACATCAGTTACCCAGAAAAACACTTTCGACATTTTGGTTTTGTTATGTTTTGCTTTCTTTTCATTTGTTCTTATGTTTGACTCTTTTTAATAGTCGCGCGTCGCACAATAATAACGGGATCGCGTTCTTTCTCAAACCGTTCATAAATCGTGATTCATAATTCCACTTATTCTCAAATCTCGTGTCGTGTAACGATGTTAACTATATTCATTGTTCTGTCAAAAGCATATTAATTCATGGTCTGCGATACACCATCAACGAATAAACAAGTAGTTACAAGATCACGGCACAGCAAGATGGTGCTCCCAAGAAATGCCATTAACCTTTTTTTTTCAACCTGATCTTATTTATAATTTTTAGACCTAATTTATAATCAAAATCATTGAGTATATATTTTAAATTAAATTTATATTAAAATTTGTAGAATTTTTTATATGAAATATGTCTAGAGGATATACAAATATATTTTAAATATATAAAATATATGTTAAATATATATTGAACTATATTTTTGTTGGTTTATATACCAGCAAAAACTTTAATAAATTTTAAATATAAATTCATTTAACATTTTTTTGTTCAGACGAGCAGCGGTTAGAGATTTGTTTTTTTTTTTTTTTTTCAAACCAACTTTTAGTTTTCATTTACACTGTTCAGTAAACAAAAAATTAATTATTTGTTATTTGTTCATAATTTATAATAATAATTATAATAACAATTATAATTGTAATAATAATAATTAATTGTTCATATTTTTTAATCGGGGTAAAAATTTGATATAAACAAATATATTTATCTTAAACAATATATAATATTCATATTTCCATTTCATAAAAGATAATTGTTTTGAATATTTACATTGATTACAGTTACCTGAAACTAATTTCAAGTTTGCAAATTTGTGTCACTGTTACCTTGGTGGACTCTGCGTGTTGTAGCAGTGTTCGGTGCTGTGGTTTTTCTGGTCAGCATCATAATTCTGTCTGATGAAAAATTTCTACTAAGAGATAAGATATTTTATAATTATAAGTCGGTCAAAAATGATAAAACCATAAAATTGCATAAAATTGATTCCAAAAATGTTCACTAATGAACGTGTAGCTTGGCTGGGAACATTGGCATGCAAGTCTCCGAGACATTAGAGGAATCTTTAATTAAATTTCTTGATTCCCAACTGTTATCTTTCGGCTGATTCGCGGGAAACGATGTTCAAACTCTCATTATCTTACTTACCATTGATCAAACTATCCGAAAATTACTGCCGGTGATGTGCACCCCGTGCCGACTTCCCAGTTACATCTAATTACGAATGCTGCATTATTATAATTCATTGTTAGAGGGTAATCTAGATATAACAGCTGAAATACCTAGTAATGAAATCGCATGATCTTGATATGAATTGCTAACGAAAGAACGAGATTACGATTTTATTAATCGTGGCATATCGCGAAAAGCCCGAAGGAGGACGCGGATCAAATTAGAGAGACCGGGTTGAATGGCACGGTTGTGTGCGCCCTACATATCCGCACAATTTTACTGATTATTTTCATGACTCTGTCGGAAAATTTATCGCCGTGAAAACATTCGTAACCGATGTGCCACTCTTGGAAGATTGATTATCCAAAACTTTCGAAAGTAAAAGAACCGAGAGAACAGAGAGAGGTTATACAAAAGAGAGACGTTTGACTCTATTTATATATTTCAAATCAGATAAAAAAAAAACGAGCAAGTGGGGCCGAAAATTAAAAGCAGAAACTGGGAAGACGCAAAAAGCAAAGTTGATTATACGCTCTGTGACAGATGGTACTACGTCTTGTCGGATAATTAAAAAGGTCACCGGATAAGTTCTAACATCAATCCTCCGACTTGATCGTCTCGCTTTTCGAATCGATTGCGATGAGCGCGCCAACGATTTGTGGACTTTTTGAAATTAAATGAAATTCAATGGACGAGATTCCCCCGTTTGTTTACGAGTCGGGTAAGATGATACGTTATCGAGATGGAAATATGAATAATTGGGTGGAATTTATGTTCGAGGGGATGGAATTAATTCCCGATGTGTGTTTCTCGCAACGTTAATTGTCTGCAATTTCTTATTGCCCGTCGATCCTTAGATAACAATTTTTCATAAACTGTTTAAAACGTAACGAAATGTGCGCAATTACCTCGACTTATTTACCCTTTTTTCCTCTCGTCTGAAAC
This sequence comes from Trissolcus japonicus, assembly GCA_030522925.1. Classification (NCBI taxonomy): domain Eukaryota; kingdom Metazoa; phylum Arthropoda; class Insecta; order Hymenoptera; family Scelionidae; genus Trissolcus; species Trissolcus japonicus. The sequence continues at coordinate 47,270 of JAPYZS010000484.1, forward strand.
GAGTTTACGGACACGGTTGAATGACTGCTCTTACATGTGGTCGTGTAACCATTATCAGTAAGACAGATGGGCTAATAGCGTTTCTGCCCTTCTAATATCGCGTACTCATTTCAGCATGGATACAATAATTTACAGAGCAAGACGGACTTTGACAATGAAACGCGCTAAAATATACCTCGCTTGCGTTTTCTCTTTTCCTTTTCTGTAATTCTATTTTTTTTTCCTCGTCTACTTGAAGGCGTTACTGATACAAAATATTGCGTCCTTTGTATCTCAGTGATAACGAGGCTAACCTCGTTTTTAAAAATAATGAACAAATCCTTATCCTCACTTATATATAAAAACGACATTATGTCTGTTTATTTTTTTGAATTATTTTTTATTCGTTGTTTCAATTAAAATAAAAATCAGCATATATTGATTTAAAATTTTATTTAAATTAAATTTGGTAAATTTATAATTTAAAAAACATTTCAGTTCGTAATTAGAATTTTTAAGAAATAATTATGAAAATGATTGTCATTTTTTAAAACCGGGACGAAGTTGATGTTCCAACTAGTAAATAAATAAAAAAGAGTAACAGAAGATGAAACATTCAAAAGTAAAAAAATAACTGCAAATACTGTACAAGAAACTTTTTCTGTGCATCACGAATTTCGAACTTCAACACGGTATTGTAGATCTACCGCTACATATCGCGGATGAATATTCAATTTAATTACCCCATGCTAACACGAAAACCATTTTTATTGTATTATTGCAACAGGGTATCAGCTCGGACTGCATCTGTGCTCTGACGGCTCAAACATGAGTGTACGAAAATTACTTATAGGCTTAGAACTGGTGTATGTTATTTTGTCAGAAATTCAGATCGATGCTCGAAGCTCCACTTTAGCATATTTTATTTTCAAATTTCCGACAAACACCAAACGCCGTTTCGAATTTCGATTCGTATATGTATTTCTGTTTATTATGCGCACTCCCGATGTATTTTTCCGACGGAATAGAAAATAATCAATAGCACCGAATTATAATCAGATAATAGATATGTATCTCAATACATGGATTTCTATAATAGATATGAATTATCGTATAAATTTTGTATCGGGATAAGTACACCGTTCTGAATAAAACAAAGAAATTGTAATTTTCGTTATCTGAAACAATAACAGGTCGACTGATTACGTTATTTACAGTAAAGTCGATTTTCCAGTTTCGAGAAATTCTCAGAGCCAAGTGAGATCTGCAACAGACAAGAATGCGAAATGAATTGACTAAACAGTCATAAATTGTTATTGAACAGGCTACACTCTCATCGATATTCTTATCGCAGATTTCGATTCACTTGCAGTAATAATGCTATACGTTTCGTGCAATTCAGTCAATTCAAAAAAAAAAGAGCGAGGAGAAAAAGGAAAAGGGAGATAAAAAAATGTCTTTATCTTGGCTCCGGCGATGTCGACATGTCGATTTTTTAGCGGTCGCGTTACACGATTTCACGGTACGTAGGCTCGTTCATGCGTGCTGCTTCGATTGCGAATAACGCTCTCGTAATATCTAAATGTTGTCAAGAATGATCTGCGATTCTCATAAATTCGACTTTTCGTTTCAATTTGTGTACATCTAGCACGTACGTTGCGGTTGCGAATCCGCAGTTATCCGACGCTCGATACACGGGCGTTGATTTATGTTGAGGCACGTAACCTTTAGGTACGAGAAACAAGAAGAAAGTTGGTTTGCGGTATGATCGAGCATGCGCTTCTACGCAGGTGTAAACTAACAGTCCACCTCTGACATTATCCCAACGCTTCGGCCTGCTAACTTGTGTTTATCTTGTCTTTTGCGAACCGCCAACTTGCATAATGACGACTAAATAGTTTAAATATTTATTGCCAAGTGTCACCTTGATTTTTCATTCCCAGTCGCCATTACCTGTTTGTCCACTTTATTTTTTAATTCGTCTTCGAACCGATAAAAATTTCAAAAAATCAAATTACAAAAATTGATTAGGAAATGTTGAATTCTATTTTAAATGTTTTTACATGTAAATAATCATCCTGAAAGGTATGCGTTTGAAAAAGTGACAATTCCTTTGTGAAAAAAAACTGATTTCCAAATTATAATCTGACGCCTGAAGCTCAAAGTGCACGACAAAAGTGACAATTTCTTATGAAAGAGATTTTATGCGGTTGGTATGAAAAAAAATAAAAGTGAACCCAGGAAGTGTCATCGGGAAGAATAATATGCAGTGGTCAGCTAACTCGTTAGCAAAGTCACGAATGTTACTAGTCCGCGCCACCCACAAAAGCATTTTCGCGCGACAAATTTTGCGTCGTAGACAGTCGCAGTCAAGTTGCGCAGCTCCGCATTCAGATTCTACGCCCGCACTTGCTGAGTTTAAACCGAGAACGGCATTCCCATACTGCATTTAATACATTTTTCTCGCAAGTTTTTCTTTTCCGGTTATCTTGTTCCCGTTTAATGAGCTACCGCAGTGAATTTTTTTTAACGCGAATTTCGCGAACGGAAAGAAAAGAAAAATACAAAATAATTGTAAAAAGTCGTCCAGAACAATTTGAAATAAGTAGAACAATTTAAATGTTGTATTTAATAATAGATAAAACAATGTTGTAAGAGTTTTATTATTTTCTAAGTTAGTTTGTTGATGTGGCCATCTCATAAACATTAGTTAAACACTTAAGCCGAGATGGAAAGTTTGTGGGAAAAAGTTCGGGACTGCCTTAAGACCTCGATTATTAGTTCCTAAAATGGCAAAAGTAGTTGGGGGAAAAGTGAATCGCGAAAGCGATTGGCAGTTTATATTGAGAAAATAATTGTTATTTAGAGAATAAGGCGAGAAAATCGCGCAAGTTTGGTCGTCCCTGGCGAAAGAGAGTGGTCGAACGAAATAAAAAGGGTTAAAGAACTTAGCAAAGTGCCAAAGCTAATCAAACCGTAATATTAGATAATAAATACGTGATGTTCTTGTTCGCAACGGTATACCTTTTTCCCGACAGACTTCCGCAAACTCTTTTAATGAGAGCAAAAAGCTTCTGGGTATTCGTTTTAATTTAATTCTCGCGTTGCTGATACACGTAAGAGATGCATAGCTCCTGGTCTCCCTCGCACTTCTCACTCCAATTCCATAGTGCAAATTCCATTATCTAAAGAAAACGCTGTGAACTCGCTGTCTAGACAACGGTTCTTTACTGTTTGGGTGTGAAGAGTCAGATGTGCAAGTTCTAACCGCACATATGACAAGAAATTAATATACTGCAGTTAAACAACTATAATCATACAATTTTCTTAAAAAAATATCATGTAAATATATGTAACTTTGTATTTAACATCAATGTGATATGTATGTGACATATCTGACATATCATATCTTTCTCATGTCTGTCAAATTTTTTTATATACTCGTTTTGTGTTATTATTTATAAAAACAGTATCTAATAGATTTTCATAGGTTGCAAATTTAAATCTAAAATTAAAATCTTTTTGTTTCAGGTAAGCCATGATATTTTTCTGCAATCCAGTTGCTGTACAGTGAGTTTGCAAAACATAACTTTTCATGAGTTCTTTTGCGTTTGTCATATTTTTTGTTTGTTTTTTTTTTTTTTTTGTTCGCTTGTTTTCGTGTGTTTTGTAATTGTTGTTTTGAGTAACACGACGAATGAAAGAGTCTTGCGGGTTCAACCTGGACGAACTGAAAAATGCAACCCCCTTTTTTTAGTGTTTTAATCAAATTTTTGAATAAAATCCATGGTAATGACATAATTATAAAACGTAGGGGATGAGTTTCGTGACCTGTAAATCCGAGTCGCCTTGCTGAATGAATGGTTAATCAAGACAAAAACGAGCTACCAGGCAAACCAAATGAATACAGGGACATTTAGCCTGCATGAACGAGTGCACGATTTAAACTCGATCCCATGAATTATTAAAACTAATTAATATAGGGTAGTGTATTATTCTGCACAACTACCAGCGATGAATTCGCCAAATATTCTTTACATGGTTTAATAATGGGAAAATTTATTTTTAAATGTTTTTTTAAAATATTCTGTCAAAGTCAGAATTATAACATCGCAAATGAGAAATTTAATTGTCTTTCATAAATTTTTACATTTTAACGAATCGCGACATTTTCGTCTAATTAAATTACCAATCTAGTTATATTTAAAATTTTAAAAGTAAAAATGAAACAAGAAAATAATAAACTCAAACGATTCACAATATTTTATAATGTTGTTTTCAGATTAGTGGAACTGATTCAACTAAAAAATTCTGATCTAATTTGAAATACTAAAATATTCATGAAATATTTTGCTAATTAATTGCAAATTATTTTCCTCTCGTCACGTTTTATGGATGATTATTTATTTTTGCAACATCAGGGGCATCAGGTGATGGCACTTAAATCTGTATAAAATATCATTTCCGTCGCACCAGGTGTAAGATTGATATTTTATATAGAAGCAGTTTTGAGTTCCAGTAGACTGCGACGTGTCCGAGAGACCGTTGCACAAACCTTTTGCAGCACGATTGAATCAGTCACGCATCATATCATTGGTCACGCCATAACTTCTCAGTTCTCTTAAAATATGATACGTAAGCGTGCATGATCTTGTTTCTTTTGCTTGATGGCGAATTATTCATCGTTCGGAGAGTACGCCTAACTTGTGCACGTTTCCCTAGGATTTATCATACGGTGTTTCCTTGTTTCTACAACGGGAATAACAACAGTGCGGCATTGTAATTTTAAACTTTGTGGATTTCGTTTACTTTAAAACTGCGATTATGCGTGTGCCTCTGAAATATCACATCCCCCGTCCGACTCAAAATAAATAATTGACGATAAAAAAATACCCCCCAACTGCGATGCCAACCGTACTTTGTTAAACAGCTTTTTATAATTTCAAATTGAGCCATTTCACTGTAATTTGCTCCTGTTATTTTTTTTCTCTCTCTCAAGTTGACTTTCGTTCGAATGAAAATTGACTTTTAGTATTACTTGACATCGTGAAGGTTTCAAGCGAAAATCATCCTGCGTGAAAAAGCAAAGTTCGTGCAACTTTTTTTTTCTCTCCTTTATATCTCTGTCTTATTCGGACTCTTAAATGCAAAGCACTTTGTATGGAGCATGGAACTTCTACGTGGAGGTAGACGAGCAGTTTGTATACGTATGAATGTATGTATATGCTCTCATATATTTTACCCCTCAGCCGGAAAAGAACGATGGAACACTAATGCTCTCTATTTTAGTATAAAATTTTTTCTGCTTTTTTCCCCTGCACGTTTTGTAAATGTCTTGGAAATTTTGCGAAAGTTTATTATTTGTTTATTTTGTGTTTTAATTTCACATGTTTTAGCAACTTTTGATATTTTTGTTTCACAAATTTTGGAATTTTGTTGGCAAATGTTGCAAATGCTTTAGCAAATGTTGCGCACAAACTGCAAATGTTTTGGCAAACTTTGCATATGTATTAGGAAAATTTGCAAAAGCACTTGCAAATGTTTTGGAATTTATGTTTTTGTAACAGTGTTAAGCCACTGCACAGATCATGGGACGGCATTTTGGGAGATCAAAGGGAGGGTCAGAAATCATAGTTTCGAGTTAGCTTTAATTTGGGTACAAATGAGGAAGCACATCTACTGTTTGAGTTCGTCTGTGATTGCTCGGAGCGTTCTGCGATAATATAGAATTTTCATACACTTTAACGAGGGTATAATCTAAACGTGTTTGAGATGCTCGCTTGTATCCTGATGAACCTTACAAGTTGAACTTAAGTCTATTTAATTGAATTAATAAGCTTTACTGTGCATGCACCGACCCGTGAAATACGACACTGCCTTGCAGTTTCTCCGTCTTTTCTCCATCTCACTTGGTCGACACGTCATTGAAAGCTCTTTGTGTCTGACAAGTACCTTCGGGCTTCCTATCTTTGTCTCACTTTCGTCTTTTTGGCATCCCTCTTCAAACACAACGTACAATGTTCCATAAAATACTTAGCATTAAATATTTTATCGTCGTGAACAAATTTCTTTTGAGTCGTACCTCTTTTTTTTTTCCTCTCTCTCTTTTTTTTGCAACGAGCTCATCAGCGTTGTTAAAAATGTGGGCAAAACGTTTTGGGTTCTTTGAAATGAAAAAGCAATTTTTGAATGTGAGATTTTTCAATTATACGACACGTTTTGTATTCAAATTGATTATATCTTGTCATATTTGGTTATAATAATTTGGCAAAATCAAACAAAAACGTGTTTGGCTAAAATTGTCACGTTTCCTCTGAAACGAAAGTCGAACAATCGTCCGATCTTGAAAACATAATTTTAACAGTGTTAACAATTTTGAAAGACTTTTCAGCGACTGAATGCGAGCGACATTGAAAACAATCGAATTTTCTTTGAATGCGAAAAACCTTTGCCGATGAAAAATTTTTGTAAAAACGCATTGCCCGAATCGGCGGGAAACCGGATTCTATTGACAGGAAGAATTTACAATTTTCACGGGCATTCATTACAGCTGAGTTTATCCCGTCTGGCGTCCAAAAGCGACATTTTGAATGAGCTTTTTGTGTGTCGCGTCATAGCGGTTCGTTCAATGTACGATATCGTTTTTGCTGTTAATTGTCATTTCACTTTAATAATTGGCTGAAGCTTAACGTATCGAAAAATAGAACGCAACAAATCGTACCGGCCGCATGAATGAAAATCACACGCACACCCTGGCACAACGCGCCTGTTGTCGAATATGAAAGCGGAATGCGCAAATTTACAGAATTTCAAAATTAACAAAACGGATGCAACATTTTGGTGTAAAACAAAGTGATGAAGGGGCAATTCAAAGCGATTTCTCCAAAAATGGTATTTTAAAAAAAAAGTTGAAAATATTAAAAAAAAAAAAAAAAAAAAAAAAAAAAAAAAAAAAAAAAAAAAAAAAAAAAAAAAAAAAAAAAAAAAAAAAAAAAAAAAAAAAAAAAAAAAAAAA